>ML249708.1:12507-85214 GCA_005239495.1 Nicotiana undulata
TATCCTAAAGGTAGTAATTTTGACCTTGTAGGATATGCTGATGCTGATTATACTGGTTTCCTGGTTGACAGGAAGAGTACTTCAGGCATGGCTCACTTCTTGGGCTCTTGCCTTGTGTCTTGGGCCACCAAGAAATGAAATTCAGTAGCTCTGTCTACTACTGAGGCTGAATATGTGGCTGCAGCCTCTTACTGTGTCCAGTTGCTTTGGATCAAGCAACAACTCCTGGACTTTGGTATAGATTTGGGATGCATTCCTATTTACTGTGATAACACTAGTGCAATTAGTATGACGAATAACCCGGTTCATCACAAGAGAACTAAGCACATAGATGTTAGGCACCATTTTCTGAGGGACAACTATGAAAAAGGAATGATCTCAATCGAATTCTGTCCTACTGATCGTCAAATTAGTGATATATTTACCAAAGCACTGAGTAGGGAGCATTATGAGAGAAACATGCTTGAATTAGGGATGATTAAGATCACCTAATTGAAAAACAAAAACTAAAAAAAATGAAAAAACAATGAAAAAATTGAAAAAATATTTGGCTAGAAAATTCAAATTAGGTACTTAATCAAATTAATCATTGCTCAGTATTATGTCTTTATTGCCATACTCTTCTGCCATGTATTAATATGATTCCCTAGTTGCTAATGATGTTTCTCTATTTTTGTAAATTGAGGCAAATAAAGGATTTTACCTGGATGAACCTGGTTCATCCATGATGGTTCGCATAACTGACAAGGTACGTTCTCATCTCCATACATGTATTAATTCAAGTACAGTCATACATGAGCAGGACTCTATCTATTTATGGTTCAAATTCAATTCTAGTACTTACCCAAATAATGAACCAGTTTCAAGAAGTCCCATCTCACTTGATTAGCCTAGTTTTAGGGGGAAAGTAACTATCCAATCAATGTCTAATCAATGACAATTCTGAATCGATTAGAATCTCACTTGAGTTAATACTCTTCCGTTGTAATCTCCCAAGACATAAGTTATAAAAAGGCCATCATTACCCATTGTGCATAAATCAACAATCGAACCTTGTTCAACTCACTTAACTCACAATCTCTATTGCCTCCTGTCTTTCTTCTCTCTAAACAATTCAAAATCATGTCGTCACCCCCACCAGCTTCTTCTGATACATCTCCAAACAGAGATTATGATGGAGGCAATGATGAATCAGACTCAAATTCACCCTCAGTGTATAGTTCTGAGTCTCCAGAAAAGTCGACAACCCCTGAACACCCTCCAATCCTAGAACCCACACCAAACCCTACCCCAACCCCCAAGCCTTGTCGTGTAAAAGTTTTTGCACGCAAATCTGTGGCTTCTTGTTCAAGAGCCAAATTCTTGGAAGAATTATTGCATGCTGAAGAAGGCTCCACACCAGAATTGTCCAATGAATCATTCAAATCAGCCAATGAAGATGAAGCATCTGGTTCAACCAGTGGTGAGAAAGGTAATTCTGATGCTATCTCTGAAATAAATACTGCTGATCAACGATTTGTGTTGGTGGGGTCTATGGTGGATGTTGAAGTGCCTAAAAGGCAAAGCAAATCTGGGAAAGAGAAACCTATTGAGATCGAGCGAGATGTAAATGTGAGGGGATCGGGAGAGGATGGTACCACACTGGCAATATGTGGTCCCGCTCTTGAAAATCTTGAAGAAGATCTCACAATCTTAGGGGGAACTAGTGGAGTTGAGGAAACTGATGTTGGGTTGGAGAAATTGATGAAAGCAATAGATGAACACGTTTCTTCTGGGGAAGAAACTTTTGCTGAAAGATTGAGGAAGTTGGGGGACTCATATAACCCCAAGAAAAGAAGGACTTCAAAGTCCAAGAAGTCTACAACCTCAATTCCTTCAAAGAAAAGGAAAGTTGCTGGTTCTGTTGAGGTACCTGTTCCTAAGGTACGTGCTACGCGAAATACTGTAAGAGAGGAGGAAGAGAAGTTAGAAAAGGCTCTGCAAGAGAGCAAGAGGAAGAGGGCAGCAAAGGTAAAAGCAAAAGTTGGAGAGCCTGTTGAGGCTGTTGTTGTTGAAGAAGAGACATTGGACCTGGTCCAACAAGAGGAGCAACTGGCTCCGGTTGTGGTTTGGACACCAAAACCCAAATAGGCTAAGGCTTCTTCAAAGAAGTCAGTTGCTGTGTCCGCTGCAACTCCAAGCACCGTCAAAAGGACCATGTCCAAGCCAAAGAAAGTAGAAATTGCTACTAAGGAGGATGATGATGCAGACTGGAGTGGAGAGGAGGAGAAGGAAATAGGAGAAGTGACTACTGACAGAGTTGCCATGTTTGGCAAGAGAACGATTTTGAAGGGAATGTTGATGAAGGATTTAGAGAGCCTGGAATGAGGTATCTACTGAATTTTCTGGCAGCGCAGGGCTGGAAGGACATGGTACTTCGCATGGAAGGCAGGTTGGTCAAGGATGAAGTTGTGGAGTTCATGGGGAATGCCACAATCATTGGAGGCAGGGTCACCTCCTTGGTCAAGGGAGTTGAAGTCTCCTTTGATGCTCAAGAACTGGGTATGATTCTAGATATTCCTTCTGAGGGGTATGAAGATTACACAAGGCAGCGATGGCCTTGTTTAGATGGAATGTCCTCAGCACTAAGTATCACCAGATTATTCTGCGACAATGAGAAGGAGTTTGAACCCTGGGCTGTGTACAAGAATGAGATGAAGCCTGAGCATTAGATTTTCTTTGAATTTGTGATCAAATTCATACTGCCCAGACAAGAACGAAGACACATTTCTAATTACATGGATTTGACCCTCATGTAGTGTCTGTACGGAGGCAAGCAGATAAATTGTCCATCATTCATAATCCAGCTCTTGGACAGAGTGGTGAATGGGACTAAAGTTCATGCAACTCCCTATGGATTTATTTTGACTGCAGTTCTAACTCACTTTGAAGTTCCTGCGAAGAAGGCTTAGATGGCTACGACCAAAGATTATTTTCGGAAGGACACACTGCTGTCTTGTGATTATATTATCACTGCTCCGGTAGATGAACCTGGTTCATCTCGTAAGCAGCCTGTAAACAGCAAGGTCCGTACTATGGTGAAGGAAAGCGAGTTAAAGGATATGGAAATCTTTTGATTGAAATCTCGCTTAATTAAGGTGGAAGCTGAGCGTGATGCCTTAAAAGCAGAACTTGCAAAGGAGAAAGAGAAAAACGAAGGTGTTCTACACCAATTGTTGTCCCTCCTTCAAACTAAGAACCCAACCTCGTCTGCACCCTCCCAGCCTTAGGTTTATCCAGTGCTTCCCAGTTATCTTTCAAGTGCCCAGTTTGGGACAATGCCTAGCTTTTGTGGTTTCAGTTGTTTTTGTTTTGCTCATGTTTTGATCATTTTTTCTTTAATTTGTTGGTGTTTGATGTGTAGTATTAAATCAATGAAGTTTGCTGATTTTAAAAATTGTCTCAATTTCTAATTTAGCTTACATTATTGGTTTCTTGTGTTGATTAATCATGCTTGCACCTGCAGTTGCCTAAATTTGGCCATGAGTAAGAATTAAAAATTGGTAAGTTTCATTTTGCAACTTTTCAATGATGCCAAAAGGGGGAAGATG
The DNA here is from genome assembly GCA_005239495.1 of Nicotiana undulata. NCBI lineage: Eukaryota > Viridiplantae > Streptophyta > Magnoliopsida > Solanales > Solanaceae > Nicotiana > Nicotiana undulata. Next base: position 16,098 of record ML249708.1, read on the forward strand.
TGTGGTGGTAGGTAGTGTTGTGTTTTTTCAAAAAGTGATATTTATAACCTAATGCACTTGGTTCTCAATGATTAATGCTTAAAACTATACAAAGTGTTTGAAGTGTATACAGGATAAAAGCACAGAGTTTGTCATCATCAAAAAGGGGGAATTTGTTGGCCCATGTCACTGAATGGGTTTTGAAGATTGACAAGTTGAACCAGGTCCATCAGAGCACACACATCTGAACGGAACAGTTGGCACAAGAATTGTTCATGCATAGGAGATATCAGTGATTGCTGAGTATCAAAGAGCTAAAAGGATGTCTCCTAATACGAAAAGGTTGCAAACTGATAAAGAAGATTGAAGTTGATTTCAGCAAGGACAGAAATAGAGAAGTAAGTTGAGTCATAGTCGAACTCGTATACCCAGGTAGAGTTGGATAAGAATTGAATCATGTACTCAACAACTGACTCTATAAACACTCAATGTATTACTGCTGAAATCAGTGATGCACAAAGACAAAAGTGAATCAAGTTCTGAAAAGCAAAAGTTCCCAGGATATTTTGCAAGCAGAAGTATTGTGCGAAGGCTTTAGTTCAACTAGAAGAAACACTTTCATTATTGATGTATTGAGTCTAGTTGATTGTAGTAGGGGATTTAATATTGTATCTTTTCACTTTCATAGAAGCAATTGTAATAGGTACACATTGTTCAAGTTAGAGTTAGCTTGAAATCTGTAGAAATTAGCTAGATGCTAGTTGATACAAAGAGGATTAGAGTTAGTCCTTGGATTACAAAAGAGTTTATTTTGTAAGTCCGTTTGGCTCAGAGTTTTTAGTGAAGTATTTGAGCAAATCCTACTGAGGAGTAAGTCGTGGTTTTTTCACCTTTTGAGCCAGGTGTTTTCCACGTAAAATTCTATGTGTCTTTGCTTTACTGCTTTATTATTCCGCAACAGTAGAAAGTAGTACACCAAGAAGAACCATGTTCTTCTTATTAGACAGCACTCGAAAATTGGGTACTGCACAATTAACTTATATTATTGTGTAGTATTGAAGTCTAAAACATCAGAAGCGTTGTCAGTAATGATTGATTATGGAACTCCGAATCTGCAAACAATCCAGTCGCATACAAAGTCTGCCACGACTTTCTTAGTTACTTCTTTGTAAGATGCTACTTCGACCCATTTGGTAAAGTAATCAATAGCTACCAAGATGAACATGTGCCCATTTGAGACGCTGGGCTCGATTGGACCGATGACGTACATTCCCCAAGCGACGAATGGCCAAGGTGAGCTGGTTGCATTGAGTTCATTTGGCGGCACTATTATCATGTCTCCATGCACCTGACATTGGTAGCATTTCCGAACATACTGGACGCAGTCCATTTCCATGGTCATACATAAATAACCAACTCTGAGTATCTTTTTGGCCAAGACAAAGCCATTCATATGCGAGTCGTAGGTCCCAGCATGTATTCCTTCAAGTAGCTTAGAAGCTTCCTTTGCGTCGACACACCTCAGTAATCCAAAATAAAGAGTTCTGATGTACATGGTTCCTCCGCTATGGAAGAAATTGTTGGATAACCTCTGAAGCGTACGTTTTTGGGTATGACTTGCATGCTCCGGGTATTCTCCTTTTGCCATGTATTCCTTGATGTCGTGGAACCAAGGTTTCCCATCTGTTAACATGGGCACAATATGCCAACTGGCTATGGATCTTTATTGGAATAGAATCAATGAAGTTCTTATCTAGATGCTGTATCATAGATGATAAAGTGACCAGTGCATCGGCAAACACGTTCTGAATTCTGGGGACGTGTCAAAATTCTGTCTTTGTGAACCACTTTCTCAATTCCTTCACATGGTGCAGATACAATATTATCTTGGAATTATTGGTGGACCATTCTCCTTGTACCTGGTGTATAAGCAAATCTGAGTCACCGATTACCAGTAGCTCCTGAATATTCATGGCAATGGCCATGTTGAGCCCTAGGATGCAAGCTTTATATTCTGCCATGTTGTTGGTGCAGGGAAATTTGAGTTTAGCAGACACCGGATAATGCTGGTCAATTTCTGATACTAAGACCGCTCCAATGCCGACTCCTTTGAAATATGTGCTCCATCAAAAAACATCCTCCAGCCATCATAGGATTCATCGGGAAAATACGTTTTCAGGGGTTTGTATTCTCCTTCCACAGGATTTTCAGCAAGATGATCTGCCAATGCCTGTCCCTTGACCGCTTTCTAGGTCACATAGACGATGTCGAACTCACTCAGAAGGATTTGCCACTTAGCCATCTTGCTAGTAGGCATGGGCTTCTAAAAGATATACTTCAAGGGATCCATCCTTTATATGAGGTATGTTGTGTAGGCACAGAAGTACTGTCTCAGCTTCTGAGCTATCCAGGTTAGATCATAACAAGTACGTTCTAGCAGAGAGTACCGTACCTCGTATGGAGTGAAATTCTTACTTGGGTAATAGATAGCTTGATTTTTTCTCCCTATCTCTTCGTGCTGCCCCAGAACATAGCTGAAATATCCATCTAGTACTGCAAGGTAGAGTAATAAGGGTCTACCTGGCTCTGGCGGGACCAAAACTGGTGGGGTCGATAGGTACTCCTTGATTCTGTCGAAGGCCTTTTGACAATCCTCGGTCTATTTGGTTGCATCGTCTTTCTTTAACATCTTGAAGATTGGTTCACATATGACCGTGGACTGGGTTATCAACCGACTGATGTAATTTTAGCCGTCCCAGAAAACTCATTACATCCTTCAAATTCTTTGGTGGTGGCAGCTCCTAGATGGCTTTGACTTTTGATGGATCCAGTTCTATCCCTCGGCGGCTGACGATGAACCCATGTAATTTTCAGACAGGAACCCCGAATGCACACTTCGCGGGGTTTAGTTTCAAGTTGTATTTCTGCAATATGTTGAAGAACTTCCTTAAATCTACTATATGGTCGGTGGCTTTCTTGGACTTGATGATGTTGTCATCCACATACACCTCGATATCTTTATGTATCATGTCATGGAAGATAGTAGTCATAGCCCTCATGTAAGTGGCTCTAGCATTCTTTAGGCCGAATGGCATCATCTTGTAACAGTATACTCCCCAAGTCATAATGAAAGCTATTTTTTCAGCATCCTCTTCGCCCATTCAGATATGATGGTAACCGGCGAAACAATCTAAGTATGACAGGAGTTCGTGTTTGGTACAATTGTCGATTAGGATGTGTATGTTTGGAAGATGGAAATCATCCTTTGGACTGGCTCGGTTGAGATCCCAGTAATCAATACAAACCCTAACCTTTCCATCCTTCTTAGAAGCTGGAACGATGTTGGCTAACTAGGTTGGGTATTAAACCACCCTGAGTACCTTGGCCTCGATTTATTTAGTGACTTCTCCCTTGATTTTCAGACTCATGTCAGGCTTGAACTTTCGGAGCTTCAACTTCACTGGCGGGCACATTGGATTGGTGGGAAACTTGTGAGCCACGATGGATGTACTTAGTCCGGTCATATCGTCATATGACCATGCAAAGATGTCCTCATATTCCTTCAAGAATTGCGTATACTCTTCCTTCTCTAACGGTGACAAGTGGATGCTGATGCGAGTTTCCTTAGCAGTTTCTGAGTCTCCCAGGTTGATTATCTCAGTATCGTCCAGATTGGACTTAGGCTTGTTCTCAAAGTCTTCTACCTCTATGATAATTTACTCAGGTATGACATCTTCTTCCTCTAAATCACTGTCCTTTTGTTGCGTTGTCTCATTGCATGTCACAGTCATTGGTTCATCAAGACAAGAAATAGTAATGCTGTATAGATAAAAGTATGAGAGAAAAACGATAATAATAAATACTGATTCGTTGAAACATAAAAGCAATTTTCAATAACTTAAACAAACATTTTTCGAACACTGGAGATTTTATTTAAAATAGAAAGTGCAGAAAGGAAATCATTAGTAAACGAAATAAACAGTGCTTGTTCAACCTTGCTACCCCGAGACTCGTCGGGACCTGGACGGTCTGACAATCCAGTTTCTGAGGAATGATCCCTTGCTCACAGCTTGGATGGTAGGGCTTTCCTCCTCCTCCTCCTCCCCCTCAACAATGACACAAAAGTCCATATCCTCTTCCTCCAGGAATAAGTTCTTTAAGGCTGCTAATGCTTCCTCCTCTTCTGATCCCCATATGATGTCTGCTTGCTGGAAATTCTGTTCCAAGTGCGGTATGGGATGCTCCAATGGATAGTAAGGACCGCGCCATGGTGGCGACAAATCATCGTACTCGTGCCAGATGTACTGATAGCCCAGACCAAAGGTAGTGCCGTGGCGCTTTAGTTGTATCAGCTTGGAGGTTTCATGAAGATTCTTTCTGAGACCCTTGCCAGGTTCGTACCCGCTACGATTTATTATGCTTTCAATCTTACTATCCCACCACTTATCTTTGTCTATTACGTTGATCCGCTCGATGTGTTGGTAAGTTTCTCCACCAAGACTTCTTCTACCTTCGACTATCGGGATAGTCTGGCGGTTGTAGATGAAGTTGCTCCCGTCTCCATGGATAATTACCTCCTGATGATTCCACTCGAATTTTACCGCCTGATGCAAAGTCGATGCCACAATCCCGGCAACATGTATCCATGGTCTTCCTAATAGCAGATTGTAGGACGCTGATGTATCTAATACCTGAAACTCGACCTCGAACCATGTAGGTCCCATTTGTAGACAAGGACTGATTTCTCCAATGGTGGACCTCTAAGACCCGTCGAACGCCTTCACATTCATGGATCCTTTTCGTATCTCGTACAGTTCTTTGTCCAACCTCATTAGTGTTGTCAATGGGCAAATTTTGAGGCTAGACCCTCCATCAATCAGAACCCTGGTGATAAAGTTATCTTCACATTGCACAGTAATGTGCAGTGCCCTGTTGTGACGCAAACCCTCCGGTGGAAATTTGTCCTCGTGGAAGGTAATCTTGTGGCTTTTTAATACCTGCCCCACCATGTTAGCCATCTCTTCGCTTGTGATGTTATCAGGCACATAAGTTTCATTCAACACTTTCATCAGAGCACTCCTATGTGCTTCTGAATTCTGCAGCAATGATAAGATAGATATCTGGGCTGGAGTCTTTTTCAGATGATCTATGACTGAGTACTCCCTCGCTTGCACCTTTCTCCATAGGTCATTCGGGTCTGTTTCAATGACGGGAGGCCTATTAGAATCCTGCTTGCTGGACTCTCCCAAATGTTCGGGTGTGTATACCCTTCTAGTCCTAGTCATCCCTTGTGCAACACTAGCTTCTTCTATCTTGATCTTTCCTTTCCTTCTAGTTTCAACTACGTAATCCCAGGGCACATACTTATTGTCAAAAGGCGGCGTGGTGGATACTGTCACTGCAATTGGTATGGCTACCCTTACTTAAAATGGGATAGGTGCCGTGGCAGGTGGAACTACTTCAACCTCAAAAGGCATAAACGTGTCTGTAGGTGGTGTTACATCAAACTCGAACGGGACTATAGTGGTTGCCTCAGCCTCTCCTGTCGGCTAAATCTATATTATGATGGGATTACGTGTAAATGCTGGCTTCTTGGGATCATCACATTCTTTGATTAACCCGATTGATCCCTCTGGGTCCCATTCTTCATCTATTTCTGTCACATTGATTCCTCCACCCCTATGGTCTGGGAGCGGGTTATTGCAGACATTGGGAGTAGCCTCCTTTGCCCGGATGACTTTGTTGTCGATCAGAGCCTGAATTTTGTCTTTCAACGCAGGGCATTCATCGATGGTATGCCCCTTCATGCCAGAATGGTCTGCACAGGTTTTGTTCAGATTAACCCATTGGGATGGATTCTCTGTGGCTACAGTGGGGATGGGAGTGACATAACCAGTAGCTTTCAACCTTTCATACAGCTGGTTAATGGGCTCCGAAATAGCAGTATATTGTTTTGGTGGCCTGCGGTTAAAGTTAGATCGAGGTCTTGGGAAAGTTTGGTGAGTTGGAGGTGACTGGAAGTGAGACGGTTGGGAGTTGTATGTGTGATAAACAGTGGCTGGTTGGGAATATCTAGGAGATGTGGGTTGTTAAGTAGGTGGGAGGGATGACTGATATGTATGTGGAGGTGTTGGCTGATATGTAGGTAGGGGTGCTTGGTATGTAAGTGGAGAGGTTCGATATGTCAGTGGATATTTGGGTCCCTGTGCAACCATTATCGCTCCTACGTCTTTCTTGTTGGATATACCACCAGACCGCAGTGCCTTGTTTGTGGCTTGTAGTGCTTCAAAATTTGTGACCATCCCGCTCTTGATACCCTCTTCAATTCTTCACCCAGCTTGATGATGTCAGAGAATTTGTGATTTTCAATCACAATCAGTCACTCATACTATTGCGGGTCCTGTGCCCTGACGAAGAATTTGTTCATTTGATCTTCGTCTAGTGCAGGACTGACCTTGGTTGCTTCTGACCTCCAACGAGTGGCATAGTTGCGAAAGGTCTCAGTGGGTTTCTTCTTAAGATTCTGGATGTAGAATACGTCCGGTGCATTTTCCGTGTTGAACCTGAATCAGTCCATGAAATCCGAGGCCATACTTACCCAATTAGACCACTTCTTAGGATCCTGGCTGATATACCAGGACAAAGCATCCCATGTAAGGCTTCTCATGAACAATTTCATTCAGTTCTTTCTGTCTTTTCCCACTCCGACCAATTTGTCACAATAGGTCCTCAGATGGACCCTGGGGTCACTAGTACCGTCGAACATTTCAAACTTGGGAGGTTTATAACCGTCCGCCAGTTCCACATCAGGATGTATACAGAGATTATCGTAATTCAATCCTTCGATCCCCTTACCTCCTTCCACGCCTTTAACTCGGCTAGTCGATTTCTTGAGTTCTTCGACCAAGTTCCTGATGAGCGTATCCTTCTCACTGGATTCCGGTGTGTAAGAGATGGGTTGGGTGGAGTGAGGTAGAGTCTCCACGTATATGGGGTTATTCTGGTGGCCTAGCGCTTGAGCATAGAGGTGATCGTTGGTGGAATTTTGTGGTTCAGGAATGATTGGTGGGGTGTCTCGGGGAGTGTGGCAGGTGTATTGTTGGTATTGTGGTGGGATGGTTTGGTTTTGTGGTGGACTTGTATAGTGGTGAGTTGCCGGAGGATTCTGTTTGTTAAGGGATATCTAAGGTGGTGCGAGGTTTTGAGTCTTCGGGTGGCTGACATCCGGAACATTAAGTGAGAAGGACAAGTTCGCTAGGTTCCGAACATGTTTAAGTTCCCCTTGGAGTTTTAATAGACTTTGTTCAAGTTGTGACACAACAACATTCTGGACCTGAGTACCCCGACTGTTAGAAGCTTCTGTGTGTTCAACCGGCGTTGTGTTTTCCTTTATGATATTATTCAAGTCTTCCATATTGACTTTTCCTTTGCCTTTAGGTGGACTATGAGGAGGAGAAGGTGGAGGGCCCCTGGATCTTGTATGATATGCTGATGATGTCAGAATGCACGAATCAACCTTTGGGGAAGGGGAATAATCAAAAGAAAGTAAAATAAAAACAAAAGGTGGCCAAGTCAGTGAGGATCACGATAAAAGCATTTGCATAATTTAAACACATATTGCAGAATTGTAAACACGCGTCCTAATTTGGGAGCCTCGTTGTGCCCGAGGAAGGCCTAGCGAGAAGTGAATTTGGAGAACTTAGATGCCAAAATGCCTTATTTTATTAATGTAAATAGAAGAATCCCAAAAAGATACTACAATTACAAATAGGAAATTAGTCACTAACGGCACTTGGCCTTATTATATTTATGAAAGCAAAAAGGTAAATCTAGTCTATTTGGTCCGAGAATGACCTTCCCCAGATTCGATATTCTTGAGTCCATAGAACAAATTTCCTAGCGTTTTGGAAATCCTCGATCCTTTTGATGACTTGGCCCTCTAATTCCACTATACCTCACTCCAGACATTCCAGCTTCCTGTTGGTCTCATGTATTTCCCGATGCTCATTCTCGAAATCATGGACCTTTTTGAGCAGTCAGTTGTAGTTGACCTGAGCCTCGGCATATTCATCTATGATTTTATTGCCTCGACTGATTCATGGCCTCACTGCCCCATATAAGTCGTCCTCCAACCATGCCGGGTAAAGAGGTGCACATCCAACATGGTACCTGTCTGGTTCAATAGTATTCTTCTCCATGATCATTTTGCAGTGCCACATGTTTTGAGCTTGGCACTTATAGGGGACATCGTCGTCCTGGAAATCTGCCCTGAAGTGATCCATCTTCGCAACCCTTGGTACAACCTGTTTCCTGCCCGCCTGCCTCATGACTCAGATAGGAACATAAGGATATATACCTTCTTAACCTGATCAGCACTAAGTGTGGTGCATCCCTGGACCTGATGATAAACTCGTCCATCGGGAACCATTCGAACATCCATTGCACTTATTCTTCAGTCAGATTGTCAAAGAATTCCACCCACTCCTTGGCAGTTTCCGGCTGAGCAAATCATTCTGGAATGTAGGTCATCCTCTTAGGGTGGTGGAAGGCGATGTGACCATTCCAAGCCCTTCGCGGAAGTTCTTGATGATATTGGCCCCTTTGAAGAAGTTCTAAGAGTCACAATTGCAACAACAGGTTACAACCCTCAAAATGTTTAACCCCTCTTTGAGCATGCTGCAAGGCTAGATAAATGTCAGCTAAGATCATAGGGACAATGCTGAAGGTCTGTCCATCGATTCCTTCCATCAAGTCCTTGGCTACCATGGCTAGTCGGGTATGAATTCTTTCCCTCTTTGTCGGGAACACTATCAACCCCAGAAAGCACACAATGAACCCGAATACCCGGCGGTGGATGTGACTCAGAGACGTGATGGCAAACTCATCATGATAGGTACAGTATCATTTGATGTGACTGTATCTTTTATACAAGTATTCAAAAGGTATGTAGGATTGTTTCAGACACTCCAATTCAACATTTTTCTTCAACCCCATCATTTTCAGAAAACCTTTGCCCGTGCGGTTCTCAGGCACCAACAACCCAGGGCTTTCCCAAGCTAGTCCAGCTAGTCCTCCTATATCTTCCAAGAGTGGCGTCATTTCTATATTCCCAAAGCGAAATACAGCACTTTCACTATCCCAAAACAAAGTAGCGGCCTCAATTAGCGTATTTTTCGGTTGGATGTCCAGAAGAGACGGTAAATTGCCCAGATGCTTCTTCACGTGTTTCTTATCATTGAAGGAAAGATCTTCCCACCAGTCTAACATCATTGGTGGAATATTTTTGACCATACCGAATCTGGGGACTTCGTGCCTCATTTTCTGCAAGACAAAATGGTTAGGCCCTTTCCCCCACCAGATTCGACCATGTATACACTTATTATTAGCATATAGGCATTTAATTCTCCAAATTAATGCAAATATCGTGATTGTGTCCGTATGGATTATGAAAACCCAGGTGGACTTTGGATAAGGCTTGTCTTAAAGGGTTATTGTGCGGACGACACATTAACCCGACTAGGTTTGACCATGATGCATGCACAATATAACAAGAGTAAGGTTTCTATGGGGGTCTAGACCAGTACCCTCGAGCGGAAAACTCGAGGGGGAAAGGCACGGAACCATCTACTACACTGCTGATCGACTGATTTTACGGTAAATAAGCCTTTATGAATTTAGAGGGTGATATAAATTGGAAGAGGGAAACCACTCATCAAGCGTTGCTATAGGATTTGTATAGGCACGAGTGGAGTATGATGTTGAGCATGATTATGCAGCAATAAATAAGCAATAAACAACATGTTGTCACGTATTTGCACATTATGAAAGCGATAAATACAACAGTTATAATTGAAAGCGGTTACAGAAGAAAACAAAGAAACATGTCAGTTTCATTTTGGAAAAAATAAATACTTGGGAAAATAAACAATCAATTGCACATAAAGGGAAAAAGGAAAGGGTGTAATTATTAACCAAGTACAGCACATGTAGACAAATTCACAAAGCATTTTGTTATGGTAAAAGCCTAGAATCCCCAACTGAGTCGCCATGCTGTCGCACCCCATTTTTCTTCTCCTTTCGGATTAGTCAGGGTTTTCGACATTGTTGGGACAACTCGTTTCCTTTTGGGTAAAGGGATTTAAGGAATTTGAGGAGTCGCCACCTAACGAATTAAGGTGCTTTAGGGCACCTACTACGGGTAATTTATAACACTAATTAGACAACCAGAGATTGGGTAAGGGCTTGAAGTTACTTCAAGGGTAAGGTGTTAGGCACCCCTCGATGTCCACAACTGTGGGTCCCGACAAAACTTACTTTGTGAATTAGTCAAGTAGCAAATAGATAGTCTAAGCAAACATATGTAAAACAAGTAAGGTTTTAGTAGATAAGCAGTCTAAGCACACATATGTAAAAGAGATTTTAGACAAATAAGCAGTCTAAGCACACATATGTAAGTGGGGATAAAGGGGTTCCTATGTTATTTATCCTATAGGATCATATCCATGCAATGCCCGGTAATCACTCCTCGATGAGGGCCTACACGTTGAACTAGTGCACATATCATCATATCCTTTTTCTACCCATTATCCCACCCCTTAGTGGTTATTAAGAGAGTTTTTATTTAACGAACTCCAAGCATGCTGTTACCCGTCCCTTCCTTGTGGTCCCGGAGGAGTTTAGGACCACTAAATCTTGGCAGTTCTAGACGACCCCTAAGGTATTTCAAAGGGAAAAATCTAGGCGACAAACAAATAACAAGTAGGACCAGCAGATAGGGAAAATAAGCAGTTACGAGGCTCATGTTTTCCTCCACATGTATGTAGCAAATAAACAACACGTCTCACACACAGATTCAGGTAATTTTAGAAAAGAACCCTAGGACAGGATGTCTAGGTGAACATTAATACACAGAATATGCAACACTGTTTCACAAACTAAATGACAGGGTCCTAATCAGTTTGCCTACTGATTTTAAAGCCTGTAAGACTTAAGCAGTAAACAATCGGCACTTAGTTTCTAGTTTTTACATGTCAGAACATTAATAACCTAAGGCTTTCCTAGGCGTGGGACTATACACATTCACAATTACAAGAGTTGTTTAACAATTTGAGAAATTGTTTAACCTACAAACATGCTGTTCCAGGTGACACAGACTTTTAAAAGGTGGATTCGTACCAGTTTATGTTCATAAAACGTGATATTTGGATGTGGAGGCTGTTTTTATACCTTTTCATGGATATTGACTTATTTTAATCGAAGTAGGCATTTTCAAACTAATGCAAACAAAGTTCCTAAAAACATGGTATTTAATGCATACATGGATGGAAATTTATTAAGGCGAGATTATTAACCTAATAATAGGATTTCTAAGTGGAATTATTTACGCAAAATTAAAGCATGGAATAATGTTACGTAATATGCTGAAGCAGTAAACGTGAAGCCCTAAAACAGGATATAGTGCAGGTTTAACATGGTTTGCATGAACACATTAATCCTAAAACATGGCTTCTAATGAAGATTTGCAGAATATAAAGCCTAGAAACCACATGGTTTCTACCCAGTTTTACCCACAGTACCATACAACTACCCTCCTTTTTCACTAGTTACCCCAATATATGTTTACAATAAATTATTACAGACCAATGGTTGAATGAATTACATAAATGAAGTGGAAATTAAGCTATAGGGAGCCTGAAGCAGGCCCAAACAAAATCTGAGAATACCAGGCCTTCAATAGTCTTAAATGCCAAGGATCTCACAGCTAAATTCATGTCCAGGTGTGTCAGAGTTCCCTAAGGACCTCAAGGATCCCGGGCAGTGCTCACACCCATACTTACATAACAGGGATTGAGTTAGTGCAGTGTGGAATGGCTAGCCCAATGTGCCAGAGTTCAAAGGAATCTCAAAAGGATCCTAAGTCAGTACACACACTGGAGGTGCAAAACCTAGGGACTTAGGAGTAAATTGAGAGTGCTTGACATAGTTTTGAAAAAATTTGACAAGGAAAACAGTACAGAAATTACTCTAGAGTAAAGAGGTTTTTCTGAAAAGCAAGAACTAATTTAGTGGTAAAGTAGTTTGTAAACAATGTGAACACTTATAAAAAAAATCAGCAAACAACCTAATTGGCTATAGAACAAACAGGTCCAGCATCACTTAACAACAGATTTCACACAGGGGTAGTGGAAATTGGGGACATATAGAACATATTAATGGGTAGTGGATCATATAAACAATAGGGTGCACAGAAGTTCTCCAAGAACTTTATATGATTACAAGTTGGTTATCAAATAGATGGTAGAGACATAGGACAAGGATCACAAACAGCCATGTAAAAAACATATTAACACTGGTCCAGTTAGAGCACATAGCCAAAGCTATTTTGTAACATTAGGCAACTTAGCAAAGCAGATTGAGTCAGAACATAAGTGAGCAGATTAGGCAAACGACACAAGTATTCACATTGCTATCATACTGAACAAACAAATTGAAACATGCTAGATACAACAGTAGGCAGATTATTAAACACACTAATACAGGTTTGACAGAACATCATTCAGCCATGCTTAGGTGAAACAATAATTAACAAGTGTAGTTTAGACATACTAGTTACAATCAAGATAGTAAGCAGGAAGAAATACTGGAAATCAGTGAACTAAAACAACAATGGAACACACAGAGTTTGGACTTTGAAATTGAATTAGGACATACCAGTTAAGGAGAGAAAACATAGAGTACAGAGCAGAAGTTGTGCAATAACTAGCCTTGGCTTAAACCCGGCTAGGTCAGTGAGGATTGCAAATAACAAAGAAGAACAGAGAGAGCTTTTAAGAGTGTGAGAGTATTTTTGTTAACTAATGTTCGTGTCTAGAAGTGAGAATAGAGGAGAGTATATATAGTAGTCCAGAGTTAAACAGAATAAGGTAAAGAATCAATTATGTAGCAATTAAGGAAATATACAGAATCAGTCATACGTAAAATCAGTAAAGTCTCCCCTAATCAAGGGGAAATCAATCAACGGTAAAAAGCATGACGATATTTAAGGATAGAAATCAAGTAAGACTTAGGTACGGAGTAGGCAGTTAGGGGTAAATAAATAGGAGTTTAATTAAGAAAATAATTAGTAAGAATCAGCAAGTATCACAGTTAATCAAAATAAGGCAAGAAATAATTAAAAGTTTTAAAAATAGGGAAATAATAGAGAAATAAGAACATAGGTATCAATATAGAAAATCAGTGAATCAAAATAATACTGATTGAAGGAAAATAATATAGGTTTTCATGAATAGACAGATAAGCTAGGTATAAACACACAGAATCAGTCAAGAGACGAATCATGAACCCTAATAGAGGTACATAGGGTAAAATCACCAGACATTCAAATTAAACGAAGGAGAAACCAGGAGACTCAAAGAACATAACCGAATCATGTGGCAAGTAACACGGACAAACTCAGAATCCAAACAAAAATGTCACAAATTGGGGGTTTTAGCTCTAAGGCAAGAAAGGGCCAAAGGCGTAAGCGGACTGGCCCTAGTCCCTTGAGGACCTTAGAGACGGCATTACCCAGCATAAGAGAGGCCCTTGGAGGCTTGAGGGTGGTGAGAAACAACCATGGACGGCGGTGGATGGGTGACGGCGAGGAAGAATTAGGGTTGGGATTAGAGAGCATTTAAGAGGAGGGGAAGTGAGTGACGGAGGGGTGAGAAGAGGGAAATGAGAGGTTTTGGGGGTGGGGGGGGGGGGGGGTAGTTTAGGTTTAATTATGGTAGGAATAATCTGGGACGTTGATAAAAATGATCAACGATCAAGATTCAATAAGACCTGGGTGGGGTAGGTAAGGGGTTTGGGCTTGGGTTTATTGGGCTGACTTATAGGGTATTTGGGCTAGTTAATTAGGCTGAAATTGAAATAAAAATGTATATTTGTTAAATACCCCAAATAATTAGTTAAAGTAATTGCTAAAATAATTACTAATTATAAAAAATGAAATTCATGCATAGAAATGTTTTAAAAATGGTTATTTAGTATTTAAAAATATAAAGGACTAATTTCTGGTAAAAGTAATGCAAGAATTGAATGCATGGGATATAACTGTAAAGTTATTGCAATTATAGTCAAAATGTGCCAATTTGGCTATTTATGGAATAATTTAGACTTAATAGGGCCATAAATAGTAAATCAAATCAAGAAATGTTTTGAAATCATTTGTGATGCAATTTGGTAATTATTTATTAAAAATAAAATACTGGCAAATTAATTAAAAGATGTAAAAATTATGGAAAAACAACAATTGATGCTAATACATGATTTTGAAGATATTTATGCATTTTAAAATTATTTTGGAAAAACTTAGGTATCAACACATATACTTCTATCTCTCTGTGTATCATGTCATGGAAAATGGTAGTCATGGCCCTCATGTAGGTGGCCCCATCATTCTTTAGACCGAATGGGATCATTTTATAGCAATATACTCCCCATGGTGTAATGAAAGCTGTCTTTTCTACGTCTTCTTCGTCCATCCAAATTTGATGATAACCCGCGAAGCAATCAAAAAAGGACTGGAGCTCATTCTTGGCGCAATTGTCGATTGATATGTGTATATTTGGTAGTGGAAAATCATCTTTGGGACTTGATCTGTTTAAATCCTGATAGTCGACACACACCCTGGCTTTACCGTCTTTCTTCCGAGCCGGCAGAATGTTGGCCAACCAAGTTGGATATTCTACTATCCTAAGGGCCTTAACTTTGATTTGCTTGGTGACCTCTTCCTTGATTTTCAGACTTATGTCAGGTTTGAACTTTCTGAGTTTGTGCTTTACTAGTAGACACATTGGATTGGTAGGCAACTTGTGAGCCACTATGGATGTGCTCAACCCGGTCATATCGTCATACGACCATGAAAAAATGTCCTCATACACTCCTAGGAAACAAGTGTACTCTTCCTTCTTTGATAGTGGCAAGTGAATGCTTATGCAGGTTTCTTTGACGGTTTTAGAATCTCCCAAGTTCACCACCTCAGTCTCGTCCAGGTTGGACTAAGGTTTGTTCTCAATATTCTCAACTTCTTTGACGATTTCTTGAGGTATCACATCTTCTTCTTCTATCTCTTCCGAGTCACTATCCTTATGTTGCGTTGTCTCATTACATGTCACAGTCGTTGGTTCATCAAGGTAAGAAATAGTAATGATGTAGAGAAAAAGATATGAAAGATAGTAATAATAAAACATCATATTGTAGATAAATGCTAAACGTTAAAGAATGTAATGTTTTAATGACTTCAAACAATGTTTTCCAAAAGAAAATACTTAAAGGAACGAAAGATGTTTTTAAACAAAATGCTCAAAAATAATTGTTTTCAAAATGAATAACACTAGCAGCCATGCTACCACGGGACTCGTCTGTCCCTGGATTGTGTGGCGGTCCAGTTTCTGAGAACTGCTCCCTTTTCCACCGTCTGGATGACAAGGCCTTCTTCCTCCTCCTCCTCAACTATCACATTGCAGCCATGTCTTCATTTTCCAAGAACAAGTTCCTTATACCAGCTAAAGCTTCCTCTTCTTCAGATCCCCATATTGTGTCATCCTGATGAAATGATTGGCTCAAATGCGGCACTGGTTGCTCAAGAGGGTAATAAAGACCGTGCCATGGAGGCGACCGATCGTCATATTCTTGCCACGTATACTGATATCCAAGCCTAAAGGTTGTACCGTGACGCTTTGGTTGTATTGTCTTGGTAATGCCTTGTCGGGTCTTCTCGAGCCCTTTGTCGGGTTCATACCCTGACCATGCTAGTATGCTTTCTATTTTGCTGCTCTACCACTTGTCTTTCTCTATTGCGTTGACGCGCTCGATATGATGATAAGTCTCCCCACCACAATTCCTTCTATTCTCTACGACCGGTACGATTTGGTTGGTATAAATGGGATTACTCCCGTCTCCATGAATGATCACTTTTTGACGATTCCATTTGAATTTTATAGCCTGGTGCAAAGTAGATGCCACGGCCCCGACGACATGTATCCAAGGTCATCCCAACAACAGATTGTATGAGGCGGATATGTCTAGCGATTGCAATTCAACATCGAACCAAGTCGGACCCATCTATAAGCATAGATTGGTTTCCCTAGTTCTGTCCCTTTGAGACCCATCGAATGCCTTCACATTCATAGTCCCTGCTCGTATTTCATGCAAACCTTTACCCAACCTTTTCAGAGTTGTTAGCGGACAAATGTTGATACTGGAACCTCCATCTATCAAAACCCTGGCAATAAATTTATCCTCGCATTGTACGGTGATGTGAAACGCCCTGTTGTGGCTTAATCCCTCTGGTGGCAATTCGTCTTCATGTAAGGTGATCTTGTGGCTCTCCAGTACTTTCCCTACCATGTTGGCCATCCCCCCACTGGTGATATTGTTAGGAACGCAAGCTTCATTTAATACCTTCATCAAAGCATTCCTATGCGCCTCGGAGTTTTGTAGTAATGATAGGACGGATATATGAGCAGGAGTTTTGTTCAGATAGTCTACCACAGAATATTCTCTTGCTTGCACCTTTCTTCAAAGATCATCCGGAACAGTTTCAATGATGGGTTTTTTGGTAGAAAATTCGTTACTCGTTCCTCCCAAATTCTCGGGTGTATAAATTCTGCAAGTCCTGGTCATCCCTTGTGCCGCACCATATTATTCCAATTTTGCTTTTCCTTTCCTCCTGGCATCTGCAACATAATCCCAGGGTATTTCATTGGACTTAAAGGGCGGTATGGATGCCACCGTTACAGTGAAGGCCGTGGTTACTTCTACTTCAAACAGAGCTGGTACAGCTGCAGGTGTTGTTACTTTAATTTCAAACGGAGTTGATGCGGCTACCTCTACTTCGACTGGTGGCTTTATCTGTACCACAATAGGAGTGAGGGTGACTGCAGGTTTCTTAGGATCATCCCCTTCTCAAATAAGTCCAATCGACCCTTCCAGTCCCATTCTTCATCGGTCTCTATCATATTTACTCATTCGCCCCTATGATATGGGAGAGGATTGTCGCGGACATTAGGTGCGACCTCTTTTTCTTGTATGACCTTGGTATAATCAATGTATGGATTTTGTCTTTCAAAGTTCTACATCCATCGATGGTATGTCCTTTCATTCCGGAGTGGTAGGTGTATGTTTTGTTTGGATAGACCCATTGAGAGGAGTTTTCCATGGCAACATCGGGGATAGGGGTAACATATCGAGTAACTTTCAGTCTTTCATATAATTGATCGATGGGTTCAGCAATAGGGGTGTATTGTCTGGGTGGTTTGCCGTCAAAGTTAGGTTCAGGTTTCTGATAGTTTTGGCGGGCTGGCGGTGAGTGATAATATGCTGGTTGGGTGTTATAAGTGTGGTAGGCAGTGGAGGATTTTGGATATCTGGGAGGTGAAGGTTGATATGTGGGTGAAGGTGTTTGGTACGTGAGAGGAGATTTTTGACCCAGGTCTACCATCATGGCCCCTACTTCTTTCTTTTTTGATATACCCCCTGGCTGCAATGCTTTGTTCGTAGCCTGCAATGCCTCATAATTAGTTACCATCCCGCTCTTACTCCCTTCTTCAATCCTTTCCCATAGCTTGATGATGTCGGAGAATTTCTGATTCTCAATGACAATTAACCTTTCATAGTATTGTGGATCCTGGGCCTGGACGAAGAATTTGTTCATTTGCTCTTCTTCCAATGCCGGCCTTACTTTTGCAGCTTATGATCTCCACCGAGTAGCATACTCGCAGAAAGTCTCTGTTGGTTTCTTCTTGAGGTTCTGTATGTAGAAGACATCTGGTGCAGTATTTGTATTAAACCTGAATCAATCCATGAAGTTTGATGCCATGCTTACCCAGCTAACCAACTTCTTGGGATTTTGGCTAATGTACCAAGATAGCGTCTCCAGTGAGACTTCTCATGAACAACTTCATGCGAATTCTCTCATCTTTCCCAACTCCTACGAGCTTGTCACAGTATGTTCTTAGATGCACCTTTGGGTCACCTGGATCATCAAACATCTCGAACATAGGAGGTTTGTAACCCTCCGATAGTTCTACGTTTGGTTGAATACACAGATCTTCATAATTCAAACCCTCAATGCCTTTACCTCCTTCGACACCATGGACTCGACTTGTGATCTTCTTAAGTTCCTCTACCATATTCTTGATGAGCAAGTCCTTCTCGGCGGATTCTGGTGTGCATAAAGTTTGTTGAGTGGGGTGAGGTAAGATTTCTACATATATGGGGTTGTTTTTGTGGATACCGGGGGTTTGAGTGTAGTGGTGATCATTGGTTCAATTATGCGGATCTGGAGTAGGTTGTGGTTTATTTTGAGGAGTATGGTAGGTAGTGGTTTGCGGGTACTGAGTTGGAAGATGTTGGTGTTGAGGAGGAGTTGGTACTGGTGGACGGTTAGGATTTTGGGGAGGTGTTGCATATTGATGAGGTGCAGGAAGATTTTGTGGATGTTGGTTTGGTGTGTTTTGAGGAGGTGCTGGGTTATGGGCGTTTTGTGGGTTAATATGTGGGACGTTTATTGTGAGGGAGAGGTTTGCCAAGTTGCGGACTTGCTCAAGTTCCCCTTGCAATTCCAGTATTTTCTGTTCCAGTCGTAGAACTAGATAGTTTTGTGCCGGGGTACTCCGGCCGTCTGAAGTTTCAACATTCTCCACATGTGTAGCGTTATCTTTCCTGACACCACTCATATCATCCATCTTAGGCTTTTCTTTACTTTTAGGATCACTTGGAGGAGGAGGAGGTGGAGGGCCTCTGGATCTTGTATGATATGCTGATGATGCCAGTATGCAGGAACCAACCTTAGGGGATGAGAATAATCAAAACAAAGAAAAAGCAAAAAGGTAAACAAGTTAGTAATCAATTTTAGAGGGATATTTGCAGTATTTAAACATATACTGTGGAATTATAAATTAGCGTCCTAATTTGGGGACCTCGTTGTGCCCGACGTAGGCCTAGAGACACGTAGATTTGGAGAAATTTAATGTCGATAATTGCCTCATTTCATCAATGTAATAAATATGTCAAACCTCTAGAACGACAATAAATAAGGAGTTACTAATAGCATTTTCCTTATTACATTTAAATTCTAAAACGACTCTGGAAAAACAAGTAAACAATAATTCTAATCTACTTGGTCCCGGAAGGACCCTTTCCAAGCTTGGCCTTCTTGTCCCCATCAATCAAATTCCCCAGGTCGCGCATGTCCAGCAACAAATACGCCCTTGATAGGTGTCCTTCTTTGTTGCCCTCGTCATTGTGACAGTCTATGTTCCTTTTCCTCATCTTCCCTTCCAGTACCATCAGACCCTGATCTAAATAAACCTTTCTGTTGACTTTGTAGAAATTTCCCTCCACTCATTATTTGATTCCATGTCTACCTTGTGCTGTTCCAAATGCCTGACCTCAGACTCAAGCATTATTTTGCGCCGCCTCTTGTATTTCACCTGTACTTCGGCAGCTTCATCTATGACCTTGTTTCCTCGATCGACCCCTGGCTTGGCTATTCCTGCTATGTCATCATCAATCCATGATAGGTAGAAGTACGCATGACCGGCATGGTACCAATCTGGCTCAATGGTATCCTTTTCAACAATAATCTTCAAATGCCACATGTGTTGAACCTCACACTTGTATGGAATGGCATCATCTTGAAAATCTACTTTGTAATGACTCATCTTGGAGACTCGCGGTATGACTTGTTTTCTCCCAGCCTGTCTCATGACTCTGATAGGAACATAAAGTTATATACCCTTCAACCTGATCAGCACCAAATGTGGAACATCCCTGGACCTGATGATGAATTTGCTAGTATGGAACCACTCGAACATCCAATGGACCTTGTACTCAGTCAGATTGCTGAAGAAGTGTACCCAGTGTATAGCATTTTCCGGTTGTGCAAACCTGTCTGGGATGAAAGTCATTCTTTTCGTATGATGGAAAGCTATGTGGTCATTCCGTGGTCTTCGTGGAAATTCTTGGCGGTACTGTCCTCTTTGAAAATGCTCCAACAACCATATCTGCAGCAACAAATTGCAACCTTCAAAATGTCAGAAACGCTTCTTGCAACGGTCTAGGGCTTGGTATATCTATGCTACGTTCATTTGGACGATAGTGTAAGTCTTTCCCTCAATCCCTTCCATTAAAGTCTTGGTTACCATAGCCAACCGAGTGTGAATCATGTCTCCTTGGATTGGAAATACTATCATACCCAGAAAATAGATGATGAACACAAAAACCCGATGATGAGTCCAGCTCAGGGAAGTGATGGTGAATTCATCATGAAAAATACGGTAGGAAATGTTGTGCCCATATCGCACGTAAAGGAAATCGAAAGGTATGTAGGACTTCTTCACCCAGACCAAATCGTCATTCTTTCTAAGACCCATCATTTTTAGAAACCCCATAGGAGTGCGATTTTCTGGTACAAACAGACCAAGACTATCCCAGGGTAGCCCAGCGAAACCTCATATTTCCTCAAGAAGGGGAGTCATCTCTACATTGCTTAAACGAAAGACGGCCCTTTCTCTATCCCAGAACATGGTAGCAGCCTCGATCAGTATGTTGTTGGCTGGATGTCTAGCAAGGAGGGTAAATTTCCGAGAACCCTCTTCACATGATTATTATCGCCTGGCGAAAGACTTTCCCACCAATTTAGCAATAAAGGTGGTATACATCGGACCATGCCGAACCTGGGGACTTCATGCCCCGTTTCTGCAAAATAAACAAAGTTATCCATTTCCCCCCTCTGATTTTGACTACTTAAACATCAATGATTAGCATATCAACACATTTTCTCCAAATAATGCACGTATTATGATCGTGCCCGCTTGGGTTTTCGAAATCCCGACGGGCTTTGGACAAGGCTTTCCTTGAAGGGTTATTATGCGGACAACATACTAACCCCTACTGGGTTTAATCATGATGCATGTACAGTTATTATCAGAGTAAGGTTTTTCTATAGAAGACTAGACTGGTACCCTCAAGCGGACAACTTGAGAGGGAAAGGCGCGGAGCTGTCAACTGCACCGCGATCGACTAGTTTTACCACAAACAAGCCTTTCCAAATATAAAAGGGTAATGTAGGAAGAGCGCGGACACTCATCAAGTTCCGCTATGGTATTAAGTGTGCACGAGTGAATATGATGCAGAACATGTATTTATGCAAAAAGATAAATAACATGTTGTCAAGTATTTGGAAAGATAAAGCGATAAATGCAGTATTTAATAAGCGTAAAGATAGGAAAGAAAGAAAAACAAGGAAAAAGTTAGTTCGTAGAATGAAAAAAATTATTATAAAGCGATAAAAGGGGGTAGGGATTGGGAAAGACATAACAAAATTTTAATGATTGAATCTAGTTAGCATGATTGAGAAATAACGGAGGGAATCCAGATTAAACGAAGGATTGCAGGTAAGTTCATAAAGGGAAAATAGGAAAGGGGTGTGCATGTAGCAATAAAAAGGGTAAATGTGTCACGACCCCAAAACACACAGTCATGATGGCGCCTATCGTGAAATCAGGCAAGCCACATATTTCATTTTCTTGAAGTTGTTTTAAGAAAAATCACTATATTTGCAGCAAGAGTCTCATTTTAAAAAGCATTTGAAATGTTTAGCATCATTAAAACCCAACAAAACAAATCCCCGATCTGGTGTCACCGAGTCATGAGCTACTACACAATAAAAATGTCGAAATACATAAGTAAACAACATAGTCTGAAATAATAAAAATGTGATAGGGAGATAAAGAAGGAGAAGTCGAGGCTACGATCTCCAGCTGCTACCTCGAAGACTCCGAGAGAAGAAATCACTATCGGGTCCCGATGTACCTCGATCTGCACACAAGGTGTAGGGGGTAATGTGAGTACACCAACTCAAAAGTAACGAACCCAAACTATGGGCTGAGAGGTAGTGATAGACTAAACCTTAGTGGATATATCAAGAATCAGTGTACAGTAATTTAGGCATGTTTGCAGTTATCTAACAGATAATAAAACATGATAAGTTCATGTACGAACAGTAAACCATGTATAACTCAGTACTGTATAAGGCTCGCGGGCCGTAGGAAGATTCATCCCGGAATAAATGCACAGGTGAAAGTAGTTACTCAGTACTGAGGAAGGCCGATCCAGCCCTATGGAGAAGATCCATCTCCAGATAATGATACACCTCACAACCACTCGGTACAGTATATGGCTCAACGGCCCAGGGAAGATCCATCCCAGAATACGTATACACATCACTAACACCACTCGCTCAGTACCGATGAACATGCCAATCCAGCCTCGTGGAGAAGATCCATCTCCAAGTATAAACACTTTAGACAAGATCCATGTCCACGGAAGACCCATCAGCATTGCGCTCACTGGGGGAATAAAGACTCTGGAGGGGCTCCTCTTAGACCAAGCGCTATAACAAGACAACGAAGGCATAATCAATATCTTGCTGCGGCGTGCAGTCCGATCCCATACTCTCACTCAATATCAGGCTCTCGGCCTCACTCAGTCATCACTCTCTAGTCTCGCTCACATGGGCTTACAATGCATAAACTAGCCCGTATCAATGATATAATGCACAAAATTGACAATTACCGAGACTGAGACATGATCGGATATGCTATGATAGAACTGAAGATATAATATCAATGAAACACATAATCCCTGAGTGGAAGTGGGAGCGCATCCCCATGGAATTCGTGGTTGGGTTGCCTCGGACTTTGCGGAAGGTTGACGCGGTTTGGGTCATTGTGGATAGATTGACCAAATCGGCGCATTTCATCCATGTGGCTACTTATACTTCTGACAGGCTAGCTCAGATTTACATCCGAGAGATAGTCCGGTTGCATGGTGTGCCGGTGTCCATTATATCAGATCGCGGTCCTTAGTTCACCTCGCACTTCCGGAGAGCATTGCATAGAGAGATGGGTACTCAGATAGATCTCAGCACAGTATTTCATCCACATACTGATGGTCAGTCGGAGCGTACCGTTCAGATATTGGAGGACATGCTCAGAGCATCTGTGATTGACTTTGGAGGTCAGTGGAACTAGTTCTTTCCTTTGGCCGAGTTTGCTTACAATAATTGTTACCAGTCGAGCATTGAGATGGCTCCATTTGAGGCTTTATATGGTCGGCGATGTCGTTCTCCTATCGGGTGGTTTGAGCCCGGCGAGGCTAAGTTATATGGCACGAACCTGGTGAGAGATGCCTTGGAGAAGGTGAAGTTGATTCAAGTGAAGCTCCGCATAGCACAGTCCAGACAGAAGAGTTATGCGGATCAGAAAGCATGTGAGGTATCATTTATGGAGAGAGATAAGGTTCTGCTGAAGGTATCGCCAATGAAGGGCATTATGAGGTTCGGAAAGAAGGTCAAGCTGAGCCCGAGGTTCATAGGTCCTTTCGAGGTATTGAGGCGAGTTGGGGAGGTTTCTTATGAGCTTGCCTTACCTCCCAACTTTTCAGGAGTCCATCCGGTCTTTCATGTATCCATGCTCCGAAGGTATCACGCCGACTTCTCTCACGTGGTTGATTTCAGCACTATTCAGTTGGATGAGAGGTTGGGCTACGAGGAGGAGCCAGTTGCCATTATTGACAGACATGATCGCCAGTTGAGATCCCAGAGAGTTTCTGCTGTGAAGGTCCAGTGGAGGGGCCAACCAGTCGAGAAGGCGACTTGGGAGTCCGAGGAGGACATGCAGAGAAGATATCCACACTTATTCAGCACTTCAGGTATGATTCTAGGCTCGTTCGAGGATGAACGTTTGTTTAAGAGGTGGATAATGTAACGACCCGACCGGTCGTTTTGCGTAATCGGACCCCGTTCCTCCAAACAAGACTTCCCGTAGCGGCTTATAGTGATTTACGACCTGCGGGTATGGGTGGTTCGGGATTCGGAAGTGTTTAGACTGATATAGGAACACTTGGTTCCTTAAGGTTGGCCTTTAAGGCCAAGTTTGACTTCGGTCAACATTTTGAGTAAACAACCTCGGAATCGAGTTTCGATGGTTCCAGTAGCTTCGTATGATGATTTCGGACTTGTGCGTGTGTCCGGAATGGGTTTAAGATGACCCGGGAGCGTTTCGACGCCAAATAGCGAAAATAGAGTTTCCTTAAGTCCATAATTTGGTTTAGAACGTGTTTTTATGTTATCGAGGTCCGAACGAAATTCCGAGACCGGGAATAGTTCCGTTATGTCATTTATGACTTGCCTGCAAAATTTGGTGTTATTCCGAGTAGTATAGGTCGGTTCGGTGCATTGAAACCGAATTCAAGAACTTAACATTGTTTTGGGTGTTCCAAAGGCTCGAGCGAGTCCGTAATATGATTTAGGACTTTTTGGTACAATTTCACGGGGGCTCGAGTGGGCCCAGGTGCCTCCCGGACACCAAACGGGGCCAAAAACTAACAGCATCAGCTGTTGGTGCACCAGGTCTGGTGTGACCGTAGGTGCGGTGCCCAGATCGCAGGTGCGAGACCGCCCCTGCGGTCAAGGCCTCGTAGGTGAGGCCCCAGGGGAGATGGTTCAAATTCGCAGGTGCAAACCTTTCTCCACAAGAGCGGATCCGCTGGTGCGGAAATCCCTCCGCAGGTGCGATCCCCGGCCTCTTTGCCAACTTCCGCAGGTGCGAGCCTTGGCTTGCAGGTGCAGTCCTCGAGCCGCAGGTGCGAGATCAATGAAGGCAGTGAGCTCATTTAATACGGGACATAACCATTTTTCACCATTTCTTCTCCACCATAGGCGATTTTGATAGCTCACAAGAGGGTATTCGGAATAGCTACTAAGAGGTAAGTAGTTTCCATTTAAATGTTGGTTTACTACGTCAAATCTTAGGTATATTAGCACCCAATTAGTGTAAATCAAAGGGTTAGAGTGGAAACCTAGGGTTGATGGATTTTGGAGAATTTCACCACTTTTCTACCATGAAATCATACAAAAACTATATAATAATGATCCTTAGGATATGGGTGAGTGTTTTCTTAAAAAATTTCCGGAATCCGAGCATGTGGGCCCGGGGGTGTATTTTGGGATTTCTTCAAGGATGATGAATTAGCTAAACTAGTAAGAGAATTTCATACTTTTGAGTGTATATGAATGTATTTATATAATATTTGACTAGTTTCGAGTCCTCGGGTGTAGAGTTTGGAGTTTCGGGCGCGTTCTTGGTTCGAGAAGTAGGTTCGGCACGAGGTGAGTCTCCTTTCCAACCTTGTAAGAGGGAACTGTCCCCATAGGTAATTATAAATGATTAAATGTCCTTATTTGCAGGGGCTGCGCACGCACGAAGTGATGAGAGTCTGTGCGTAGCTACGACCATGTTATGTCGAGTAGTCTTTAGGACTCACAAACATGTTTATGTGCCTTTCCTGTATCTCTACATGTATTCCTAGTTGATTATTATCCTTGATCTAGCATGAGAAAATGGAAGGTTAGATTAAATCTTGTTGTTGCCTCGATTCTTGTTTTCCAAGTATAAACTCTATAACTCCTGAATTTCCTGATAATTCTATGTATGTATACGAGCACCCGTGTCACATGTATGACTCGTGAGTGGGGTAGCCTTATATTATTTCAACCGCGTCGCATGATCGATTCGCGAGCGGGGTAATAGATGAATCTATGGTTTGAGCCGTTCGACCCTCAATAGTGCACATTTATTTCGCGTCGCTTCAGCCGTACGCCTCGACATACTGTATGCTATGTATTTGACTGAGAGTCTTGTTATTATTATCAAATAAAGTATTCTATGTGGAAGGGAACTTGGGACTTTTATTGTAATTGTTATTTGACACTCGCGGACAGATTGTAGTTCATATACCTGATTTTACATGTCTTCTTGATTTCTTTAACTACTAATCCTGCCTAGATTTATTTAATTACACTATTGCTAATGACCCTAGTGAGTAATACGTCTACTTCTCTTCACTACTTCTTCGAGTTTAGACGAGATACTCACTGGGTACATATTTATTTATATGTACTCATGCTACACTTCTGTACTTAATTGTACATGTTCTGAGGCAGTTGCATCTGGTCACTATATCGGTGTTCGCCACTGAGAGTATTATCTGGACCCGACTACACCGTGAGCTGCTCCTCTCGGCGTTCCTCAGCAACACTGTGGAATTTCTACTATTTTTGGGATATTTCTGTCTATCCTTTTCAGGCATTAGTACATTTATTTTTGTCTAGTTTTGTATATTCCGCTAGTGGCCTGTGGACTTGTGACACTAGATCTTGACTCGCGTAGTAGATTTTCCTAGTGTTTTGCTATACTGTATATGTTGGCAAATGGTTTTTGAGTTACATTGAATTAAGTTGCCTCATTTAACCGCTTCCATTAAATGATTTCTTAACTTAAAATTTGACAAGTACTTAAATATCCAATAAGTAAGGTAACCTCGTTAGTGAACCAGTGTTGGCTTGCCTAACTCCGAGGTTGGGCGCCATCACGACCTGAGTAGGAATTTGGGTCGTGACATGAAATGAGACAACGCAACAAAAGGATAGTGATTCAGAAGAAGAGGATATCATACCCGAGGAAATCATCAGAGAAGTGGAGGACTTTGATAACAAGCCAAAGTTCAATCTGGACGAGACTGAAGTTATCAACCTGGGAGATTCAGAGACTGTTAAAGAAACTCGCATCAGCATCCACTTGTCATCGTCAGAGAAGGAAGAGTACACGCAATTCTTTAAGAAATATAAGGACATATTTGCATGGTCATACGATGATATGACCGTACTAAGTACATCTATCGTGGCTCACAAGTTTTCCACCAATCCAATGTGCCCCCTCCCCCCCCCCCCCCCCCCCCCCCCCCCCCAGTGAAGGAGAAGCTCCGGAAGTTCTAGCCTAATATGAGTCTGAAAATCAAGGAGGAAGTCACTAAACAAATTAACGCCAAGGTACTCAGGGTGGTTGAATACCCAACATGGTTAGCTAACATCGTGATAGTACCGAATAAGGATGGAAAGGTGAGAGTTTTTGTCGATTATCGGGATCTCAACCGAGCCAGGCCGAAGGATGACTTCCCCCTCCCAAACTACACATCCTAATAGACAATTGTGCCAAACATGAACTCCAATCATTTGTGGATTGTTTCGCCGATTACCACTAGATCTGGATAGACGAGGAGGACGCTGAGAAAACGGCTTTCATTACGCCGTGGGGAGTGTATTGTTACAAGATAATGCCATTCGGCCTAAAGAATGTTGGGGCCACTTACATGAGGGCTATGACTACTATCTTCCATGACATGATACATAAGGAAATCGAGGTGTATGTGGACGACGTCATCATTAAATCTAAGAAAGCCACAAATCATATAGCATATTTGAGGAGGTTCTTCGACAGACTGCAGAAATACAACCTGAAACTAAACCCTGTGAAGTGTGCCTTCAGGGTTCCTGCCGAAAAGTTGCTTGGGTTCATCGTCAGCCATCGAGGAATTGAATTGGATCTATCAAAAGTCAAAGCCATCCAGGAGCTGCAACCATCGAAGAGTAAGAAGGATGTAATGAGATTTCTAGGATGGCTAAATTACATCAGCTGGTTCATATCCCGGTCCACAGTCATATGTGAACCAATCTTCAAGATGTTAAAGAAAAATGTTGCTACCAATTGGACCGAGGATTGTCAAAAGGCCTTTGACAAAATCAAGGAGTACCTATCGACGCCACCAGTTTTGGTTCTTTCAGAGCTAGGTAGACCCTTATTACTCAACTTTGCAGTATTAGATGGAGCTTTCGGCATCGTTCTAGGGTAGCATGACGAGACAGGGAGAAAGGAGAAATCTATCTATTATCTGAGTAAGAAGTTCACTCCATATGAGGCACGGTACTCTCTACTGGAGCGTATTTTCGCACTCTAACCTAGGTAGCTCAGAAGCTGAGACACTACTTCTATGCATACACAACATACCTCATATCAAGGATAGATCCTTTGAAGTATATCTTTCAGAAGCCCATGCCCAGCAAAGGACATGCATTGATAAATCATCTTGCTGAAAATCATCTTGCTGAAAATCCTGTGGGAGGAGAATACGAACCCCTGAAAACGTATTTTCCCGATGAAGAGGTATTGTTCATAGGAGAAGACATTGCTGAATCCTTTGATGGATGGAGGATGTTCTTTGACGGAGCA
The DNA here is from genome assembly GCA_005239495.1 of Nicotiana undulata. NCBI lineage: Eukaryota > Viridiplantae > Streptophyta > Magnoliopsida > Solanales > Solanaceae > Nicotiana > Nicotiana undulata. Next base: position 44,252 of record ML249708.1, read on the forward strand.
TCAAATTTTAAAGTACTCAACGTTAGAGCGGTCTTAGTATCAGAAACTGATCAACATTACCCAATATCTGCTAAACTCAGATTTCCTTGCACCAACAACATGATAGAGTAAGAAGCATGCATGCTAGGTCTCAACATGGCCATCGAAATGAATATTCAGGAGCTTTTTGTAATCGGTGATTCATATTTGCTTATACACCAAGTACAAGGAGAATGGGCCACCAAGAATTCCAAGATACTACCGTATCTGCACCATGTGCAGGAATTTGAAAGAGGTTCACAAAGACAGAATTTCGACACGTTCCCAGATTTCAGAATGAGTTGACGGTGCATTGGACCCTTTATCATCCATGATACAACATCCGGATAAAAACTTCATTGATCTTATTCCAGTAAAGATCCATATCCAACCGGCATATTGTGCCCATGTTGAAGAAGAAGCAGACGGGAAACCTTGGTTCCACGACATCAAGGAATACTTGGCAAAGGGAGAGTACCCGGAGCATGCAAATCATACCCAAAAACGTACGCTTAGTTTCTGTCACAGCGGAGGAACCCTTGTACAAAAGGACTCCTGATTTGGGATTACTAAGGTGTGTCGACACAAAGGAAGCTCCCAAACTACTCGAGGAGATACATCTTGGAACCTGTGGCCCGCATATGAATGGTTTTGTCTTGGCCAAAAAGATACATAGAGCCGGTTATTTCTGTATGACCATGGAGACTGACTGCATCCAATATGTTTGGAAATGCTACCAATGTCAGGTACATGCACACATGATAAAAGTGCCACCAAATTAACTTAATGCAACTAGCTCACCTTGGCCATTCGCCGCTTGGGGAATGGACGTCACCAGTCCGATCGAGCCCACCGCCTCAAACGGGCACATGTTCATCTTGGTATCCATTGATTACTTCACCAAATGGGTCGACGCAGCATCTTACAAAGAAGTGACTAAGAAAGTCGTGGTAGACTTTGTCCGCGATCGGATTATTTGTCGATTCGGAGTCCCAGAATCAATCATCACTGACAATGCTTCCAATCTCAACAGTGATCTAATGAAGTCTATGTGCAAGAGTTTCAAAATTAATCACAAGAATTCCATATCCAACAGACCTCAGATGAACGGGGTTGTAGAAGCCGCCAACAAGAATATCAAGAAGATACTGAGAAAGATGGTAGAAAATCACAAACAATGGCACGAGAAGCTACCATTTTCCTTATTAGGATACCGCACCACAGTTCACACGTCAATCGGGGAAACTCCCTTACTTATTGGTTTATGGTACAGAAGTTGTTATTCCAGCCGAAGTGGAGATTCCTTCCTTAAGGATACATACAGGAAGCTGAACTCAGCGACGCAGAATGGATAAGGAGTCGTTATGAGCAGCTAGCCCTCATAAACGGAAAAAGGATGAATGCAGTGTGTCACGGGCAACTATATCAGACCAGGATGTCCAGGGCCTTCAACAAAAGAGTCAGGCCGAGATAGTTCACACCAGGGCAGCTGGTGTTGAAGAAGGTCTTTCCACATCAAGATGAAGCCAAAGGGAAATTCTCTCCTAACTGGCATGGTCCGCATATGGTCCACAAAGTACTAAAAGGAGGAGCTCTTATACTTTCATAAATGGACGGAGAAGTATGGACAAAACCGATTAACTCAGATGCAATCAAGCGATACTATGTGTAACTCGTTATGCTTTTCTCAAATGATGTAAATATAACTACGCTCGACCTGATTCCCGTTTAAGAGGGGATACGTAAGCAGCCCTGTGGGTTTGGTCACAATTCAATAAAAAAATTATTTTCCCCCGCAATCAGAAACTGGAGAAGAATTTTGAGGAGGACCCTCAAAATTCCGAAGCAAGTTCAGCCGATCGCAGCATGTACAACAGTCAGAGACGTCAATCCAGCTAACTGGGGCAGAATTTTGGGGAGGACCCTCAAATTCCATAGCGAAAAGAGGCTGAAATGTCTTGGGTCATGGGACGGTCGTCGATTCATCTAAAATTCTTAAAATATATTTCTTACTATGTCTTTACAAAACTATGCATGCTTGCTTGTGAGGTAACTCTGTTTAGCCAATGCTACCCCGATGATTTGAATAGGATCTTCCGACCAAGCAAAGCCGGTGGGGACACGAACCGACCTTCTCCCTTTACAGAACTTACAATTTTTCTTTGGATGCAAGAACGAAGAATACACATGCCTCGAAGTCACAAATTTTCACAACAAGCGTGATACTGAAATCTGCTACCAGCTAAGAAAATTCTGCTACTATCTGCTATTTATTTTATTTTTCTGCATAAGGCTAATCTCTGCCTTCATATGCATTGGACTAAGACATGTCCCACATCTTGTATGAGGCTAAGCTCTGCCTTCATCCGCATAAGGCTAATCTCTGCCTTCATTTGCATGAGACTAAGCTCTGTCTCCATACTTGCATGAGGCTAAACTCTGCCTTCATCTGTATAAGGCTAATCTCTGCCTTCATTTGCATGAGACTAAGCTCTGTCTCCATACCTGCATGAGGTTAAAGCTTTACCTTCACACTTGCATAAGGCTAATCTCTGCCTTCATCCTACATGAGACTAAGCTCTGTCTCTATCCTGCATGAGGTTAAGCCATGCCTCTATTTGCATAAGGCTAATCTCTGCCTTCGTTTGCATGGGAAAAAGCCCTGTCCCACACCTTGCAGGAGGTTAAGATATACCTATACAATATGCACGATGCTAATCTCTGCCTCCATCTACATAAGGCTAATCTCTGCCTTCATCTGCATGGGACTAAGCCATGTCCTGCATCTGCATAAGGCTAAGCTCTGCCTCCATCTACGTAAGGTTAATCTCTGCCTTCATCTGTGTGGGACTAAGTCATGTCCTGCATCTGATAACCCTAATGTTTGTCTTTGATCTTCCCAGATCTGTACAAATCAGAGATGAATCGAACCTCTCTCACATCTTTTCTTGAAAAGTTTTTAGTTTTTCAAGTGATTTTCCGTTTTCCTAAAACTAGGGTTTACTGAAAATCATTTTCTCCAAAAGTTTTCTTATTTTTGAATGCTTAATCTTCTATTCTTATGTGCTTTTGACCGATTATGTTGAGTTTGCCTCAACCCTAATTAGTTTATACTAAAACCCCAATTTCTAAGTTTGACCGTGTTACTTGTTACACTATTTCGTTCTATGCTTTTATTCTCATGATTCTCTTTAGTATAATTTAAACGTCTCGTGATTTTTACCCTAGTATGTCTCTATTAGGGTTTCTGATTCGATTCTCGACAAATTCTGTGTGTTTATATTCAGCATATTTGTGTATTCGTGGAAACATATGTTATTCTCTTTTAAATCAGTATTATTTTCGAGTTTTGATTTACTGATTTGCTCTATTAAGACCTATGTGCCGACTCTTGATTATTTCCTTATTTTACACCTTTAATTATTTTCTTACCTTATTTGATTAGTCGTGATACTTACTGATTCCTCAAGATTTTTTCCTTAATTGGACCCCTGTTTATTTACCCCTCATTGCCCACTTTGTACTTAAGTCTTACTTGATTTTTCTTTCCTTAAATATTGTCCTGCCCTTTACCGTTGGGTAATTACCCCTTAATTAAGGGAGACTATACTAATTTTTGTGCATAATTGATTCTGTAAGTTTTCTTAATTGCTGAATGATTGATCTCTTTACCTTATTCTGTTTTGCTCCTAACAACTATATATACTCTCCTCTATTCTCAGTTTTATATGGACAACAGTTCATAAACACTCTTACACTCTAAAAGCTCTTTGGTCTTCTCTTCTATTTGTGATATTTAATTATCTAGCTGGCTTTAAGCCAAGTCTAGATATTGCACAACAACTTCTTTGCATTCTGTGTTTTCTTTCTCTTTAACTAGTATGTCCCTGATTAATTTTAAAGCCTAAACCCTATGTGTTTCATTATTGCCTTAGTTCATCAATTACGAATTCCATTCTTGTTCTTGTCTACTGTCTCGTTTAGCATGCCTATTTACTTTTTTATCTAGCATATGTTTGTTCAATATGTGACTAGCATTGCCTGTCTACTGCTTTATCTATCATGTTTCAATCTGTTTGTTCAGTATGTTGGCATGTTTAAACTATGAATATTTGTGATGTTTTCCTAGTCTGTTCACTTAAGCTCTTGCCTAGTCTGCTTTACTAGGCCATATATTCTCTCAATGTAACTCTAGTTGTGTGCTTCATTCTATCCAATGTTTATGTGTTTTTCGATATGGCTATACTGTGATCCATGCTCTCCTGAACACTGATGTGTATTCTATGTGTCCCCAACCCCACTCTCCCTATGTGAAATATGTTGTTGAGTGATGTTGGACCTAATGGATCAATAACCAGCTAGTGAAAAAGGAGGGTAGTTGTATGATGTTGTGGGTAAAACTGGGTAGAATACATGCTATAGGAATTATATTCTGCAAATCTGCATTAGAAGCCATGTTCTAGGATTGATGTGTTCATTTGCATTCAAATCATGTTAAAAATGTGCATTAGATATCCTGCTTTTAAGGCCTTCACGTTTACTACTTCAGCATGTTGCGTACTCAATTCCTGGTTCTACGCAAGTACTGTCACATAGATATCCTGCTATAAAATAATCTTAATAAAAACTGGCATTCATGTACGCATTAGATACCATATTTTTAGGAACTCTGTTTGCATTTGTTTGAACCATGTCTATTTAGATAACCAACTATCCATGAAAAGGTTTAAATCAACCTCGCACATAGGTATCATGTCTCTAAGCACAAATTGATAAATCACATGTTATAGTCTGTATCATCTAGATCCAGCATGTCTATAGGTTGAATAATTTTTAAATTGTTAACAACTCCTGTAATTGTGATCGCGTATTAGTCTCAAGCCTAGGCAAGCCTTAGGTGATTAATATCTTTACATAAAAACTGGAAATTGCGTTTCTGATTGTGTTTAAACTGCTTAAGTCTTGCAGGATTTAAAAACTCAGTAGGCAAACTGATTGGACCCTGCCATTGAGTTTTGAAAAAGTGTCGCACGTTCTGTGTATTGAGATTCACCTAAACATCCTGTCCTAGGATTTTTTCTAAAAAATTACTTGAATCTGTGTTTGAGACGTGCTGTTTATTTGCTTATATACATGTGGAGGTAAACACGAGCCTTTTAACTTCTTTGTCTTCCTATTTGCTTGTCCTACATGTTATTTGTTTGTCGCCTAGATTTTTTCCTTTTAAATACCTTAGGATTGTCTAGAATTGCCCAGATTTAGAGATCCTAAGCTCCTCCAGGACCACAAGGAAGGGACGGATAACAACACGCTTAGAGTTCGTTAATAAAAACTAGATTAATAACCACTAAGGGGTGGGATAATGGGTAGTAAAAGGCTATGATGACCTGTGCGCTAATGCAACGTGTAGCCCCTCCCATTGAGGAGTGATTATCGGGCATTGCATGGATATGATCCTATAGGATAAAAAACTTAGGACCCTTTTATCCCATTTAAATATGTGTGCTTAGACTGCTTATCTGTTAAAAACCTTTATTTTTTTTTTTTTTTTAACATATGTGTGCTTAGACTGCTTATCTGTTAAAAACCTTTATTTCTTTTCTTGCATATGTGTGCTTAGACTGCCTATTTGCTACATGACTAATTCACAAAGTAAGTTTGGTCGGGACCCACCGTTGTAGACTCCGAGGGGTGCCTAACACCTTCCCCTCGAAGTAACTTCAATCCCTTACCCAATCTCAGATAATATCAACTGGTTTTATGAATGACCCATAATAGGTTCCCTAACGCGCCTTAATCCATTAGGTAGCGACTCTTCAACTCTTTATATCCATTTTCCAAAAATGAAGCGAGTTGTCCCAATAATGTCGAAAACCCTGACTATCTGCAAGGAGAAGAAAAAGGGGGGCGCGACAGGCACCCTATAACTGGTCAAATAAAACCATCAATGCGAGGCAATGGATACCTGTTCTCACTGTGACCTTGTTCGACTGCTGATAATCAATACACATACGCATAAAACCATCCTTTTTCTTCACAAATAATAACGGAGCACCCCAAGGTGATACACTGGTCCTGATGAAACCCTTATCAAGCAACTCCTGCAACTGCTCCTTCAACTCAGGAGGAGCCACACGATAGGGAGGAATAGAAATAGGCTAAGTGCCCGGCAACAAATCAATGCCGAAATCAATATATCTGTCGGACGGCATACCCGGGATATCAAGAAAGTCCCTCACAACTGGAACAGACTCAACTGTAGGGGTATCAACACTAACATCTCTCACATAGGCCAAGTACGCATCACACCCTTTCTCAACCATCCGTTGAGCCTTAAGGAAAGAAATGACTCTGCGGGGAATATACTCTAAAGTACCTCTCCACTCTAATCTCGGTAAACCTGGCATAGCCAGCATCACGGTCTTGGCGTGACAATCAAGGATAGCATAATGGGGCAACAACCAGTCCATGCCCAAGATAACATCGGAATCTACCATACTGAGTAATAACAAATCAGCTCTGGTCTCAAAAACACTAATAACAATCAAACACGACCGATATACGCGGTCCACGACAAGAGAATCTCCCACGGGAGTAGATAGATAAACAGGGGAGCTCAAAGAATCCCGAGCCATCCCTAGATGTGAAGCAAAGTAATAAGACACATATGAATACGTAGAGCCTGGGTCAAATAATACCGATGCATCCCTATGACAGACAGGGACAATACTTGTGATGACTGAATCTGAAGCGACGACCTTTGAACGGGTTGGAAGGGCATAGTACCTGGCCTTGCCTCCCCTTCTTACGATATAGTCTTTTATTTAATCATATGAGTCACCATTTTTCTTGATGAAATAGTGCTCTATTTGTTCATTTTTATTTTGGTCAGTTTTACTGTAATTGCTTTTTTTTCTTAAATTTCTGTGGAACTCACCGTCCACTTATTATGATATTTTTCAAATATTTGTACTAATTATAATATTTTTTAAAATATTTATACAAATTAGTATGGGATATATGTTACAACCCATATTGCGTACGTTAGATCATTGTCACGACCCGATTTACCCTCTGAAAGGTATCGTGACGACACCTAGTCTCTACGACTAGGTAAGCCTAAATTTGCAGAAAAACTAAATTAAAAAAAATGATAAAAAAAGACAGAAAAGGAAAATATATGTAGACATAACATAGCTGCTCGGCATGTACAAGTATAAATCCCAAAACCTGGAATGTCACGTGATAGTCACAAGCTTCTATACAGTAATAGCTCTATATAACAGAAAGAAAAATACTTAGAAATCTCTATCTAGTCTGGAATGGAAGGTGACTCGGAGGATTCTGAGGACGCGGCAGAATTACCTTACGGTCTCCTCGGTAGCAGCTACGACGACCACTAGCCACGTGGCTGAGAACTCGAACTTGGATCTGCACACGAAAAACAAGTGCAGGAAAGGGCATGAGTACACCACATTCGGTACCAGTAAGTGCCAAGCCTAACCCCAGTCAAGTAGTGACGAGGTAAGGTTAAGGCTCTACTAGATTTATAAATAAACAGTTTAAATAGTACGGAAAAGAAATAAGTTTTAAAGTGTACAGTTAAAGTGAATAAGCTGAAATAAGACAGTAAAATGGAGCCCTCGGCTCAGCACAACGTATCACACAATGGAATCTCACGGGATACCATCGCGTAGTCCTAATCATAAACATGTAGTACAGGGGGGATCTCCCAGAATACATCTGTAGTCCCTAATTTAAATATGCAATACAGGGGGGATCTCCCAGAATACGTCCGTAGTCCCTAATTTAAATACGCAGTGCTAGGGGGATCTCCCGCAATACGTCTGTAGTCCCCAATTTAAATATGCAATGCGAAGTAAATGCCAAATAAACATCAGTTCTATCAGTACATCAAAATACAAGTAGGAAACCAGGGGAAACTAATTAAACATGGCGCATAGAGTGTCAATTAAGAAATTTAATATGGAAACAATAGTCATGCTTTCCTTATATAAGATGAACAATTACACGCGTAGAAATAATGTAATAGAAGAACAAGGCACTGTATAATTTTTTAAGGAAAAGTGGGATTTTTGTAGAAATGGCCCGTGTACGTACTCGTCACCTGACGTACATGGCACCCACACAACAATTATATCAAAACAACCTAAGGAAAATTCCCCAACACAGAGTTAGACAAGCCACTTACCTCGACTGCTCTACTCAACTCGAAACCACGTTCTTGCCATGAGTACCCAACTCCGAATGGCCTGAATCTATTCAATTCAATTGCATAATGTAAATATCACTTTAAAAAATCTAGCTAATTAGTTCGAAGCTAATACGCGAAATTAGGAAAATTGCCCAAAAGGTCCCCCGGGCCCACATCTCAAAATCGGGTAAAAGTTACAAATTCTGGAGACCGTTCACTCACAAGTCTAACCATAAAAGAATTACTCGAATCGGATATCAAAAACTCGATCAAAACTCAAAAACTCGGCCTAAGAACTTTACCCAAATTTACCTCTATTTTCCACCCCAAATTCGAAATTAAAGGGTGAATTTAAGTATAGATTCATGGAAATTAGTCAAAACCAAGAAGGAATAAATTACCCAAATCAACTAGGTGAAAATCTCTTCAAAAATCGCAATTCCCGAGCTCCGAAGTTCAAATATGTGAAAAATAGCTTAAACACTCGATTTTGGGTTTTTAAGAATCTGCCCAGCGATCCCGCACCTGCGAAAAAGGCATCGCAGGTGAGGAAATTCATTAATGGGTTGGGGGTCACACCTGCGGTCTATGGGCCGCATATGCGAATTCCTCACTGCACCTGCGAGCCCAGCTGCCTAAGCCCAAAATTCGCACCTGCGCATCATTAAGCGCACATGCGACTCCACCTCCGCAGGTGCGAAACAACAAAACCATCAATGCTTCAACTGGTGTTTAAGTCTAAAATTTCCCCGTTGAGCATCTGAAACATCCTCGAGGCCCCCGGGACCTTAACCAAAACTACCAACCAGTCCTAATACCTCATTCGAACTTAATCGAGTCTTCAAAACACATCACATAACACCAAAATCACAAATTATACATGGATTAAAGCCTAAGGACTTAGAAATTTTTAAAAATCTACAACCGATGCCGAAATACGTCAAAAGTAGTCCGAATGACCTCATATTTTACACACATGCCATAAATACTACTACGGACCAAGATCCACTATCAGAATCCCGTTCCGGGCCCGATATCAAAATTTCACCTATCGACCGAAATCGTCGAAATCGCCTAAATTTTAACTTTCGCCAATTCAAGCCTAAAACTACCATAGACCTCAAAAACACATTCCGGACACGCTCCTAACCCCGAAATCACCCAAAGGTGCTAATAGAGTCGATGGAATCCCATTCCAGACCTATCTTCACACAGTTCCAACAACGGTCCGATTTTTAAAACTTAATCACTCCGACAAGTCCCAAAAGCAGAAACAAACGTGGGGAAATTAATTATTAGGGGATCAGGCGCTAACTCTCAAAATGAACGACCGGGTCGTTACAATCATGTTGTAAGTTAGTCGATGTAAATCTGAGAAGAGATTATCTTTGAGATGATAAGAAGTTAATCCTATTGGTCTTAAATGATACAAGGGTTTATAAGAATGGTTAACAAGTATTAGAATTTAAACGTATCAAGGATGTTTTTCGGGTAAAACTAGAGGTGCTTAATATGCTCATGAGGTCGTGTTTTAAGATATTTGAATCATGTAATATTTGTATGATAAGTCTTTAAGTCAAGCGAGTTATGAAACAAAAGTCGACAAAAGTTGTCCCAACTTACGTTCATAATTTTATTTAAACTTTAGGTAAAATGTTACTAAGTTTTTCTCCTAATTTACTTCGAACTATGGAGTGATATACCCATCCAATTAAAGATCTATGAGTCTAGTTTTCAATGTATCATATCGTTTGTCGATACGACGTCAGAGTAGAGAGTTATATGCGTTTTCGCAAGACTACGCCAAGCAGCTCTCTATGGGTCCCATATAGGCGGTTGAGATATATTGATACATATAATACGCCTCAACCCTATTTTTGTAACAACCAGACCGGTCGTTTAGAGAATTTACACTTCGCTCGGTGATTTGAGGGCATGAGTACCTCCGTATGATGTATTATGACTTGTGTGGGTCGTCAGTTTTGGCTTTCAGGCTATTCGGAATTGAATTGGAAAAATGAATTTCATGATTGAAGCTTTAAGTTGGAAGAGTTGACCAAGTTTGACTTCAAGTGTTTGACCTCGGATTGGAGATTTGATTGTTCCGTTATGTCTGGATGGTGATTTTGGACTCGGGCGTATTTCCGAATTTGCATTTGGATATTTCTAGAATCTTTCGGCGCTAATTGGCAAAAGTTGGAAATTTTAAGGTTTGGAATGTTTGAGTTCATTTCGAGTTGATTGGATATGTTTCGGCGCGAATTGTTTGGAAGTTGAAATTTCATTAAGTTTGATTTGAGGTGTGGTTAGTCGTTTCGATGTTATTATGCATGATTGGAGGCCACGAGTAGGTCTGTGATATGTTATGGGACTTGTTGGTATATTTGGACGGGGTCCCGAGGGGCTCAGGTGAGTTTCGGATAGGTTTGGAATGTGTTGCGCTTGTTTTTTATGTTTCGACATCGTTTCTTCAAGCATAAATGGTACCAAATTAAGCAAAAGCTCCAATTTCAGTTTTTATTGAAGCATTATATTAGTATCGTAATTACGGAATCATAGAAAAAAAATTATCAAATTTGGACATCGTATGAAGAGTTTATGATCATTTTACTAAGAATTGGGTTGCCAGATTTTTTTAAATTAATTACGAAAACTCCACTGATTTCGCATTTAAAAATCTGCACTATTTTCAAATATTGAAATCAACATATCTCATTCAATATACGGTCAAATAGAGTGATTCAAAAATCAAACTTGACTGGAATTTCACAAGGAAACCCTTGAAGGTATGAAAAGTGAGTTTCGTGATCGTTTTGCATGTGAAACGAGGTAGAACAGCTACGCGAAAGCATATAAATCAAGGGGTTTTTCATTTGGTCATATTTTGAGTTGGGGAGCTCGGATTTGAACGATGAAGTGAAATTCACCATAAGGATTAGGGTAAGTGTTCTCCACTATTTTTTATTATACTTCATGAATCTATCTTCGTATCTGGTAATTGGATTGTGAATTTTAAAGAGAAAATTAGGGATATTGTCCAAAGTTCCACAGAGTGAATTTTTGAGTTTTGATCATCGATTCGGAGTCGGATTTGAGTGAAACTAGTATGGTTGGACTCGTAATTTAATGAGTTGTCAGAATTTATGAATTTCGTCGGATTCCAAGGTGTAGGCCCGGGTTTGACTTTTTGGTTGATTTTGGGATTTTGAGTGAAGATTCGACTTTTATCAATTGGAATTGTTTCCTTAGGCTTTATTTGATGTATTTGAGTTTCTTTTTGCTAGTTTTGAGTCATTCGGAGGTCGGTACGTGCGGTATGGCCTTTTTGGAGCGTCGTATGGCTTGCTCGATATTGGATTTGCCTTGTTCGAGGTAAGTAACACTTCTAAACTTAGTGATGAGGGTATGAAACCCCGAATTATGTGTTATGTGTTTGGTATTGAGGTGACGCACATGCTAGGTGATGGGTGTGTGGGCGTGCACCGTGTGAATTGTTACTTGGTTATTTTCGAGGAACCGTGTAGTTACCTAAACTTATTTGTGATCCATGTAAGGAACCTTATCTAGGCTATATGCTTTTCATATTGGAAACCACTAAAAACCTGTTCCTCTAAATAAGGCTCCTCGTATGTGCTTTTACTAGTTTATGACTTGCGGGGATGGTTCGATCGGGAGTTCGAAAAGTTCGGGTTGAAATCGGAACACTTGCTTCCATGGTTTGGCCTTAAAAGGCTAAGTTTGACTTCGGTCAACATTTTGAGTAAACGCCTCGAAATCGGGATTTGATGGTTCCAATAAGTTTGTATGAGGATTTCAGACTTGGGCGTATAGTCCGATCATGTTTTGGATAACCCGGGAGCGTTTCGGCGCCTTATAGTGAAAGTTGTCTCTTTGAAGATTTTAAAGTTCTTTAAACTTGGTTCGGAGAAGGATTTGGTGTTATCGAGGTCCAATAAGGATTTTGAGTTTGGGAATAGTTTCGTATGGTTATTTAGGACTTGCACGCAAAATTTGGTGTCGTTCCGAGTAGTTTAACTATGTTTCGGCGCGTTAGGAGTAAGTTAGAACATGAAGTTCACATTTTTTTTATTCAATTGGTTTGGGGTGAGATTCTTAGTTCTAATGTTGTTTTGTGCATTTCGAGAGTTCGAGCAAGTCCGTTTTACGATTTCAAACTTGTTGGTTTGTTTTGACGGGGCCTTAGGCCCTCGGATGCTATTCGAACATTGCGCAGATTGAGTTAAGACTTAAAAGGGCTGCTGGTGCACCAATTCTGGTGTGCCCACACCTGCAAGCTTTTGGCCGTAGGTGCGAGCCCGTAGGTGTGTGATTTTTCCACAGGAGAGGCTTGGGAGCGTTTGGCCATGGACCGCAGATGGGGGGGATTGTGCGCACTTGCGGAAGCGTATGCGCACTTGGAATTGGGGCACGTGGGCTGATCGGGTCCAAGCCTACACTACTATTGAGTAGCGAGGGTGGTCGATGCAGTTTTAAACCAACTAGGTCAGGATCGAATCCACACGGAGCTAAAATTTGGAATTAGGTTTATATGTAAGCTAGATGCGGGTTTTGAATCTAATTACACTTCCACAAGATTGGATTCGATTTCTACTTCTAACTTTACTCTAAGGATTGTTATAATTGAAATGAAGGACAATATTTTTGTTGTTGTTTTTCAAGTGTTTAAAAGAGACTAGGGTTGTGACTTCTATCTAGGTGGATATCTAACGGGAAAATCTAGGGCAAGCTTGATTAGTTGGGGTTGTAATATAGCTATCATACCCGGATACTCACTCTATACCTCTCGGTAGTTTGAGTGATTTTGCCCAATTTGGCTTTCTCAAGTCCAAATGGGTATTCATGCAATTCAAGTGATATTAGCTCAAGTCGAGCATTACTATCTCTATATATAACCCTTTAATTGGGACTATCAATTTCTTGAGTTCACCCCAATTCTTGTTAGCCTAGTTTTCCTAGACTTAGTCCCTCTTTCTCAAGTAGAGAGTAAGTCATAAAGGCATGAATCAATGTTTGCAACCATTAATTCTAGAGTTCTAGCAAGAACTAGGTTAAATATCACTAACCCATTCACATTCAAGACTTAAAATCATACACATATTAAATACCCACACTAGGGTTAGGCCACAACCCTAGCTATAGGTTTAGCTATTCATGGAAATAACAGAAATTAAAGATGAAATGAAGATAAAATCCATAATATTAATTTATGGAATGAAAATCCAATATTAAGAAGTGAATCTAGCGCAAAATTTCCCAAAACAGAATATTCAGTCGTCTCAAGTGCTCTTCCGAAACATAACATAACCTAAAAATGACAAAAAGTTCTATTTATACTAAGCTGAAAATATCTGACAAAAATGCCCCAGCGGAGGTTGCGCGGCGCATAATTCTGAATGCGGCCGCACTCTTGCTTTCGCGGCCGCATAATTCTAATACAGTCCGCGTTCTTATTTTTTGGATCTGAGTTGAGCTGAGCTTTCGCGGACCGCGTAATTCCAAGTGCGATCGTGCTCCAGATTATGCGGACGCATAAAAGTGATGTGATCCGCACTTGCTTGAGTTTGTCTTGAAATCAACTCTCTAATTCTACATCTCGCGGAGCGCATAATTTCGATCGCAACCGCACAAGGGACTATCGCGGCCGCACAATTTTGGTGCGGTCCGCACTTCTCTCTTTTGCTCAAGTTGTCAACTCTCTGAATTTCAGTCATCGCGGTCCGCATAATTTCAATTGCGGACGCAGAAGGACTTTTGTGGCCGCACATTTCTAGTGCGGCCCGCGCTCATCATTTAGCCCAAAATCATACTCTCTGAATCTCCCTCTTGCGGACCGCATAATTATGATCGCGGCCGCACAATAATTGTGTGGTCTGCACTTTAGACCTCTTTGCCCAGCCTTGGTTTTTGCAACTTTTGATTCCTTTGTGAGTTGATTTTGATTCCTTTGGCTCATTTTGAACAATTCCTGCAAGCAAGCATAATTCATTAGTTTCCGGGAATACCTTAAAGAATTTTTTACCTAAAACACCAGTAAAAGAGAGCAAATAATAGGTTAAAATCGCTTCTTATCAACTCCCCCAAACCTAAGCTTTTGTTTGTCCTTAAGAAGATAAGGTAATTACTACCTCCACTAGAAAAAAAGGATATTTCAGTTGGTCTAAGGTGAATCAATCATGCATCAATTAGGACTAACAATTACCCTCAACAAAAATAAATTATCAACAACACCATGTTTTGACCTTTTGAGTACCATAGTTCTAATGTGACACTAGAGCATCAAGAGTTGACTTAATTCATCAAGGAATCTCTCTCTATTATTTAGGTTATTGTATCTCTCTCATCTAAGTACCATAAGTTTTCCCCTTATGTAAATCACCACTAATGTAAGCTCACTCGACTTGAAATCATATAGGGATTTTGCGGGAATGTAATGAATGCTTTTGGACCAAGGTAGGACTTATCGGCATATGATGGTTTCATCTTCCTTAAGCACTCAATTTTCTCATTTCGGCTCATACTTTCTTGACTCTTTGAGTCATTTTCTTCTTCCTTAGAGGAACTAGAGAGACGTAATGCCATGCTTTCTTGCTCATGACAGTCATTTTTCTCCTTTTCTAATCATTCCATGCCTTTCATCATTGATTTCTTTGAATCCCTTCAACTTTCTACTGTATTCACTTTCTTTTTGACATATTTCTTTTTGGCCTTTCTTCCCTTTCCTTGCCTTTCCTTTTCTTCATTTCTTTTTCTTCTTTGTACCTTTTATCACTTTCAAATTCCTCGTCTCTCCCCCAAACTTATGCTTTTGCCAATTGTATCAAGAACGCTAAGGAAAGATCGGGTGCCAAGAGAGGGTCATTATAAAACGAATAAAGGCTTGTAACATGGCTATTGAATGAAAAAGGCTTCGGCTCAAAGGGTTTGACTAGTGATATCACATTGGTAGGCCACAGAAGCTTTCAAGTTTCAAAATAGGTTAAGGAGAGCCTACAATCATTTCTCAAGTCGAGCTACGCTAAAACTTTCTCCTAAACAAACATTCAGTGCAAGTTCTAGACTTATTGGCACAGAACTTGGACTTGCGATTCAATACCTCGCCTCTCACCCTGCTGGATTGTTAAAGAGAATAGAGTCGAGGGCCCACAACAACCCTAGCTAAGATTGAAAATCACAAATGGCTCAAAGAAACCACCCGATGATTGTTTTAGTCAACACAAGAGTCTAAAAGTCACAACTAGAGCTATCTTTGCCAATCAACTTGTTTCTAACCATAAGGTTGAAGTTAAATGTGTTAGTACCAAGTGATGTTGCTTGAGACACTTTTATTCATTACTACTATGTACCAAAAAATAAGGAAAATGGACTCAATCCCTTAAGTAGGTTGTTACGCCATCCATCATTGGGAAGAGCCACCCAGTTCACACAACATCCACCTTTGGAAAGAACCGTGGAATTAAGAAAACCAAAGGCTTATTGTTCACACAAAACATTAAAAAAATCTAACAACTTAAAAAGAAGCTACAAAAGGAAATAAAAAGTTATGCTACTAAGAAAAAACAACGAAAGAAGTTATGAAGTGAACTATGGAAAGCAAACTGAATATGTACAAAATGAAGTAAAGCGAATATATACATAATGGAAATGAATATACACTTCGAATGGTAGAAATATATACATACCAAAAGTGAAAATAAACATAAAGAAAAATAGTATAATGGTTATTACATACCAAATGTCATCAAATCAAAATGGATCACCCCCCACATGAAAAATAGCATTGTCCTTAATGCTCTTAACAAATAAGAACAGGAAAAAGCGGTAGAGAATATAGAAAACTCCCTATGTGGTCTATGTCTGCATCGGGTCCTCAACATAGACGTGGTCCTCTGCATGCATGGTCTCATCATCACCCTCCATATCCTCTAGCTGGATCTCCACATCCTCTGACTGGGGGACTACGGGGTTGCTGAGAATCTGAATCAGCACCTCATCAGTGTGTGAAGTGGCAACCGGCTCCTCAAACTAGCCGGCTGCTTACTTTGATGCCTCGGGCACTGCTGCATGTGCTGCTAGGACTGTCTCCTCCATGAGCAGGTCTAGTTGAATATCAACTGCAAAATCAATCTTCTCAACCTCTTTGCTCAACTTCTCCACCGACTCCTTAGATGCCTGAGTCTTCCGCTTCTACTTCACCTGCTTCCCCAAATCCTTGATAATCCTCCCATGTGCATCAAGAGTCTCCCGGATCTTCTTCTGGTCATCCAGAATCTTCTTCTGGTTTTCCAGAATCTTCTTCAAAGAGTCCTCCATTGATGGAGGTACCTGAAGCTGTAATAGGGATGAAGACGGTGCTGCCACTGCACTTGATATGGAAGTCAGCTTTGTGGTAGCTGCCTGCATCCAGTTGTTGAGACTGGATAGTGTCTGTGAAACCCATAGTGCAGTCTGGTGGTAGGTAGAAGTTGTGGGAACTGACAGTGGCATTGAGAGGGATGGCTCAGAGAATGGAGGAGGCATGGCAGCTGCTCCGGTAGAAGTGTCGGTTGCTGTGGAGGGCTCGGCAACTGACCCGGTGGCCACTACCCTTGGCTCTTCAGACTGGCCAGTGGAGGTAGTGGATTTCACCCTTTAATTTAGGGTTGTCCGCTCCCTGAAGGTGATACTATGATAAAGGCATTTTAGCCTTCACCTCCACATCAAAGTGTCTCGTCTGTACCCCCTTGGTCTTGGAAATATTCTGTGAGGAAGTTGGGGTAGGGATAAGATCTTTCTTCTTTCTTGACTGCATTGAAGATGTTGTAGGACATCAATTTTCCTACATTAATAGGATATCCTACTATGATGAAGGCTACTAATACTTCCCGGATGATTGGAAGGAAATTATCATGCTGGCATGGGTCAAGACGACTGCACACAAATGTTTTCCACCCTTTTGCTTCAAAGTTAAGGGTGGATCTGACTATTGGAACTCCAGCTGTGAGCTATGCAGGTGTTATCCCCGGAATAGCTAGTATCTCACCTAGCCATGGGCGAGCTGCATCATCAAAATCTAGCTTCTCCAGGTATTGCACTGCTCAACCTCCTAAAATCCTACATATTCATTCAGTGTGTGGCCATCAAACCGGATTTTCAAGTTCCGGAACTTCGTCACCTTGGTACCCTTTTTGATGTGGGCAACATTTGCATAAAATTCCTTGACGAGGTATTCATTGGCATATTGCAATCGGCCAGTGAAATATTTCCATCATTTTCTCTCTATAAATTGCTTTAGGACATTCAGATTATGCGGGTTTAGGTCTTTGGTTATGAATTGTCGCTCAAGAGTGAGCGATCTTTTGGGCAACCATTCTCGGAACTTGGAATACACCTTCTTACTAACAAAGCTATCAGCCCACACCTCTGGCTTCCTTGATCTAGCCAGTCCTCCAATAACTGTATCACCCTGTCTCCCATCATCCGGGATCTCTCATCATCTAAATTGATCGGGGTAGTTGTTGTGGTAGGTGTTGTAGCATGTGGGGGAGATGGTTCAGTTGCCTGACTACCTCCCTCTGAGCCAGCAAAAGAACTAGAGGAGGAGGTAGGTTGATTGACTAAGTGGAATGGTCGTGATTGTGCCCTCGGTTATGGTTGTACACAATCCCCCTCAGACGTTTCCTAGGATGGAAGGTATTCACAGATGTCTAGGGAGTCTGAGGGAGACCTACTGAGGGTAATCTTTTTGCCCAAGACCTTCTGGGATGATAATGGCATGTTTGGTTTTCTCCGACCCTGGCCTCAAGAGGATTCTGCCCTCCCTTTGGATGTATCACCTCGACCACAAGAACGCGCCATTGTATACAACACACAAGTAGTGAAAGTCAGTTGTACGTAGACCTTACCCCTACCCAAGGGTAAAGAGGCTGTTTCCAATAGACACTCGGCATCCTTCCCTCCAAGAACTCCCCACCTTGCTCTTGGGGTGACTTGAACGCACAACCTCTTAGTTGGAAGTGGGGGGTGCTTACTATCACAGAAACCCACCTTGTAGAATTGGGGTTCAACATGTGTAAAGCACTGCTTCTCAGAAAAGGGAAACGCTGACCACACAAAAGTGAGTGCGGCCGCGGACTTCCCATCGCGGACCACACAAAAATGAGTGCGGTCGCATAATACCCATCGTGGACCGCACAAAATTGAGTGCGGTTGTGGAGATCCCAAGATTATACTAATGGTTCTCTGAAGTTATCTCAGTGCGGACCGCATAATTTTGAGTGCGTCCGCACGAAAAGCCATCGCGGACCGCACAAAATTGAGTGCGGCCACATAATAATTTTATTGGGTATCTAAAGTTTCACTGTGCGTACCGCATAATTTTGGGTGCGGCCACAAAAATCCAACTGTGGACCGCACAAAATTGAGTGCGGACGCACAATCTAAGCAATTAAAAGTGCCTTGAAACTAGGGCATCACGGACCGCATAATTTTGTATGCGGCCGCATACCCTATCGCGGACCGCACAAAAATGTGTGCGGCCGCGAAATTCAAATCAGGCTGGCACTTTTGAACAATCAATACTAGGGTTTTCACTAATTATACAAGATTTATGGAAATTAAGCATGAAAAGATGCTAACCCCATCCCCCATTATGCATTCAAATACTACCCACATGCTTCTAAGCAAGAATTAATCATCATTTTGACATTTTTGGCATGAATCTAACCCTAGATAAAAAGAAATCTCAAACAAAGAGAAAAGAAAAGAAAAAGATGAAATTAATTCATTTAAATATACATACCAGTTATGAAATGTAGTAGGAAATCAACACTTGATGAATAAGAGATGAGATTGAAAGCAGGGAAGTGCACTCTGCTTTAGTTTAGCTTGAGTAGTCTGAGTGAGTAAAGTGTGAATAGTCATAGAAAGGTCTATTTATGCTCGGACCCTGTTGGCCCACAGAATTACCTGAGTGCGGCCGCACAATTTTTGTGTTGTCCGCACTCTTTACCTTTTGTAGCTCAGCAACTGCTTCAATGACGCGGTCCGCGTAAAAATGGCTGCGACCGCACAATTTGTGCGGTCCACAAAATTTTTGTCGCGGCTGCGATCTCTTAAGGGATTTTATTAGGACAAACTTCAGAGAGTTGGTATTTCTCCATTCTAGTTGTGTGACCGCACACAGAATTGTGCGGATGCGATGGGCTTGTGCGGTCCGCATAATTCTGGCGCGGTCCGCACAATTTCACCACTTGGCCAAATTGTTTTCCTTGTCAATTTCCTGCACTGCACACCCAATTCGTGCATACACTTCACATCCAGTTAGTTCAAAACAATGCCTAATCTAAAAAGGAAAATCAAGAGAAAGAAAAGCACATGGGTTGTCTCCCAAAAAGCGCCTGATTTAATGTCGTGGCACGATGCATGTTACCATCATTCATTTGAAATGTATCAATGCCACAACGTGGCCATCAACAACCTTACCAAGGTAGTGCCTAACCCGGTGCCTATTGACTCTAAAGATCACACCATTCTTTTTTTTCAAATCTAAAGCACCAAAAAGAGTCGCATGTACCACTTCAAAAGGACCACTCTACTTTGATTTAATCTTTCTCGGAAACATCCGTAACGGAGAGTTGAATAAAAGAACAAGGTCACCTTCTTTGAATTATTTGTTCCGGATATACTTATCATGTAGGTACTTCAATTTGTCCTTATACAAGGACGAACTGGAGTAAGCATGGAACCGGAACTCATCAAGTTAATTCAATTGATCTACCCAAAGATTGGCAGCTACATCCCACTCAAGCTTTAATTTCTTTAACGCCCACATGGCCTTGTTCTCTAATTCCATCGGACGGTGACATGCTTTCCTGAACACCAATCTATACGGAGACATACCAATTGGAGTCTTGTAAGCAGTTCTATAGGCCCAAAGAGCATCGTCAAGTTTCCTTGACCAATCAGTTCAGTTTGCATTGACAGTCTTGGATAGAATACTCTCGATCTCCCTGTTGGAGACTTCAATCTGTCCACTTGCTTGAGGGTGATAGGGGGTTGACACCGTGTGAGTGACACCATACTTGGAGAGTAATGTGTCAAAGGATTTGTTGCAAAAATGAGAACCTCCATCACTAATGATGGCCCTTGGGGTGCCGAACCTTGTGAATATGTTTTTCTTCAAGAAAGCTACCACACTCTGTGCTTCACTGTTGGGCAAAGCCACGGCTTCAACCTATTTGGAAATGTAATCCACAGCAACAAGAATATAGGTGTTCCCACATGAGCTCACAAATGGACCCATAAAGTTGATGCCCCACACATCGAAAATATCAATCTCGAAGATGGTGGTGAGAGGCATCTCATTATTCTTGGATATCCCACTGACCCTTTGGCAGTCATCACACTTCTTAACGAGATCGCTAGCGTCTTTGTGTGAGGTAGGCCAATAGAATCCATAACTTAGGACCTTTGTAGAAGTTCTTTCCCCACCATGGTGACCACCATAGGGCGAAGAATGGCAAGCTTCAAGAATACCCAATTATTCTTCCTCTGGTACATATATCTGGCTAACAACATCAGTGCAAATTTTGAAAAGATATGGATCGTCCCAATAATAATCCAAGCAGTCTCGTTTGAGCTTCTTCCTTTGGTTTGAAGAGAACTCATTTGGGACAATTCCACTCATAAGATAGTTAGCCACATCGGCAAACCAAGACATCCCGATCAAAGACATGGAGAGGAGTTGTTCATCCGAAAATGAATCATTGATCTCAGGCCATCATGAGGCCTCCCCTCCTCCTCCAATCGGGAAAAATGGTCTGCCACTTGATTCTCACTCCCTTTGTGGTCTATGATTTCAAGATCAAATTCTTGTAGAAGAAGTACCCACCGTATCAACCTAGCCTTAGAGTCCTTTTTACTCATCAAATAACGAAGTGTCGCGTGATCGGTGTGCACAATCACTTTGGTACCCATGAGGTACGGGCGGAATTTTTCCATAGCAAAGACAATGTCTAAGAGCTCTTTCTCAGTCACCGTATAGTTTACTTGGGCATCATTCATGTTCTCACCGTATAGTTGATTCTTTTCCCCAATACGGCTCCTACCGCCACGTCGCTAGCATCGCACATGAGCTTAAATGGTAAGATCCAATTTGGTACGACAATGATGGGAGTGGTAGTAAACCTATAATTGAGTAGCTCAAATGCCTTAATACAATTATCATTGAACAAAAATTTGGCATCTTTTTCCATCAACTTGCACAAGGGGTTCACCACTTTTGAGAAATCCTTGATGAACCTACAGTAAAACCCTGCGGACCTAGAAAGCTCCTCACTACTTTGACGGAAGTAGGAGGAGGGAGTTTTGATATCACTTCAATTTTTGCTTTATCCACTTCAATACCATTCTTGGAGATCTTGTGGCCGAGGACAATGCCCACCTCGACCATAAAGTGACATTTCTCCCAATTAAGCACCAAGTTGGTCCCTTCACAACGTGACAATACCTTATCAAGATTATCCAAACATTCTTAAAAAGAATACTCCACTACAGAGAAATCATCCATGAAAACCTCGAGGAAGTCCTCTACCATGTCAGTGAATATTGCCATCATACATCGCTGAAAGGTAGCTGGTGCATTACATAAACCAAACGGCATCTGCGAGAATGCGAATATGCCATATGGACAATTGAAGGTGGTCTTCTCTTGGTCTTCAGGTGCAATAAGAATCTGGTTATACCCGGAATACCCATCTAAGAAGTAATAATAATCACGTCCGTCTAGTCTATCCAACATCTGATCATGAAATGAAAGCGGAAAACGGTCTTTCCGAGTAACTTTTTTTAGCTTCATGTAATACATGCATACTCTCCAACCGTTGACAGTTCTTGTGGGGATCAATTCATTTTTGTCATTTGTAATCACAGTCATGCCCCTATTCTTTGGGACACATTGTACCGGTGAAGTCCATGAACTATCATAAATAGGGTAGACAACCCCTGCATCCAACCACTCGATGATCTCTTTCTTGACTACCTATTGCATGGACTCATTCAATCTTCTTTGATGTTCCATGGAGGGTTTGTCATCCTTCTCCAATATGATTTTATGCATGCAAAAGGCGGGGCTTATGCCCCGAATATACGCCAATATCCAACATATTGCCTTCTTCCTCCTTTGGAGCACCGCAAGGGTGGAATCTCCTACACGTTAGTTAAGCACGAGGAAAGAATAGTAATGTGGAACAAGGGCCTAAGAACTCATACATGATTTGTGAAGGCAAGGGCTTCAAATCCAATGTGGGAGATTCCTCGATTGAGGGCTTTGTTGGTGGAGTCTTCCATTTCTCAAGGTCCAAGCAAAGTTTTTGGGGCCCATATGTATATAATCCCATTCCTTGCAAAGCATTGACACATTCCACCAAGCCTTCCTTCTAATCCTCATCATGATTCAACAACACGGCTTCCAATGGGTCTTCAACATTAATCACAGAACTTGTGTCATCAACAATTACTTTGGTCACAAGATCCACGAACGAACACATTTCGTTGCTATTAGGCTGCCTCATTGACTTTCAAACATGGAACACAACTTTTTCATTGCCTACCCGGAAGGTGAGCTCCCCAGATTCCACATCAACTAAGGCCTTCCCTGTATCTAGGAATGGTCTCCCCAAAATGATTGGCACCTCACAGTCAAGTATCAAAAAATCTACGGGAAGTATGAACTTGTCGACCCGAACTAGCACATCATCAATTATCCCCAATGGACTCTTCATTGTCCGGTCCGCCATTTGAAACCTCATGGATGTGGGTCTTGGTTTCCTAATCCCCAATGTCTTGAACACAGAATAGAGCATCAAGTTAATTCTTGCCCCAAGTCACATAAAGCTTTGGCAAAATCGGCACTACCAATAGTGCATGGGATTGTAAAGGCACCGAGGTCTTCTAACTTTGGAGCCATGAAATGCACAATGGCACTCACTTGATGTGTCCTTTTGATCATTTCACATTTCATTGATCTCCTCTTTGTTTCCAAGTCTTTCATGAACTTGGCATATCCCGACATTTGTTCTAAGGCTTCAACCAATGGCACATTAATGGTCAAAATTTTCATCATATCAATGAATTTCTTGAATTGATTCTCATTGTTTTGATTTGCGAGCCTTTGAGGATATGGTGGAGGAATCCTTGGCAAAGGAAACTTGTCTTTGGGTGCTATCGGGTCCGGTATGTCTATCACATGTTCCCTAGACGGGTTCACATCATCTTGCGTCTCCTCCACATTTTCATCAATGTCGATCCTCACCTCATCATTTTCTTGCACATCATTGCTTGTCTCATCATCATTATGCACCAACACATCATCATCATCATGCACCAACACATCATCATCATTCACATTCTTTCTTGAGTTTGAGGTACTAGCAACTCCACCTCTCCCACTTCTTGTAGTCACCGCCATAGCATGACCTGTATTGTTCCCACCCTTCAGGTTTACCACCGTATCACTTGCTAGTGCCCCCTTAGGGCGAGTATTCAAAGCTTGAGAAATTTGGCCAAGTTGGACTTCCAAGTTTAGGGTAGAAGTGTTGTGGGAGGCCAATTGGGCATCAGAGTCGGCATTTTTCTCCATCATTTGCTTGAACATGTTGTTTATCTGTCCCATCTCATTGTTGGAAGAACTAGGACCTTGTGAAGGATATGGAGGCGGGTTGTTGGGTTGTTGATACATCGGGGGCCTTTGAAAGCCCGACCCCCAATTTCCTTGATTATTGTTGTTCCAACCCACTTGATAGTTATTGCCTCCCCAATTACTTTGATTGTTACCACCCCAATTGTTTTGGTTATTTCCTCCACAATTTCCTTGGTTTCCTTTATTACCCCAATTTTGATTGTTGTTGTTCCCCCAATTGCTTTGATTGTTGTTGTTGCCACTATTCCAATTTTCTTGTTGACCTTGGTTGCCTTGTGATATCCATTGTTGTTGATTTGGAGCACTGCTCTATTGACCTTGGTAATTATTTACTTGCTGAACCTCTTCACTTTGATCATCATATGAATCATCTTGGTTGTACCCACTACCGCTTTGCTCAAATTGATCTGGATTTTTTTGAACTTGTTGACCTCCTTGTCTTCTCTTGTTGACTATCATGTTTACTCTTTCCATGGCATTTACCTGTTTTGGCCCCTGAACCTGTTGAAGCTGAGCCTTGGCCAACAGATTCATGGTGGTTGTCAACACTACGATGGCTTGCCCATGATTATGAAGTTCCTTGTGAAGGTGGATAACATTAGGATCACCCAGAGGAACGTTAGCTCTACTTTTCCAAGCCGAAGAGGTATCCTCCATCTCATCTAATAATTCACATGCCTCACAGTACAGCGTGTTCATGAAGTTACCCCCGGCGAGTTGATTCACCACACATTGGTTAGTTGTGTTGATCCCCCTATAAAAGGTTTGCTGGATCATTGCCTCGGTCATATTGTTGTTGGGGCATTCTCTTACCATTGGGAAATACCTTTCCCAAATTTTATGTAACGGTTCATTTGGCTCTTGTTTGAAATCCAAAATTTCATCTCTCAGCGTCTCCATATGCCCCGGAGAAAAGAACTTTGCTATGCACTTCTCGTCCAACTCATCCCAAGTGTGTATGGAATGGTTGGGAAACCTCTCAAGCTAGTCCAAAGCTTTTCCCCGAAGTGAAAAAGGGAATAGCCTTAACCTCAATGCGTCCTCAGATATATTCGTCTGCTTGCTCCCCCAGCACGTGTCAACAAAACCTTTGAGGTGCTTAGGCATTCAGATATGGAGCTCTAGTGAAGAAACCCCTCTGTTCCAACAGTGTAAGCATGACATTGGTTATCTGAAAGTTGCCCGCCCTAATCCGGGGCGGGACTAATGCACTCGCATAGCCTTCGTTGGGCAACACCTGGCGTGCTGCTCTTGGAGTAGGTGGGGTAGGGTTTCAGATGTTTTCATGAGGCGGGCAGCCCCTCCTTTGTACTTGAGTTTCAATATGAACCTCATCTACTTGCTCGTCATCTATCTCCTCCCCCAATGGAATGTTTCTGAGGGCCTCGTTATTAAGAGGCATTTGGTACCTAAAAGCAATTCACACAAAAAATTAGAAAAACGGAAGAAAAGAAAAACAAAACACACAAATACTTAGATATATAGCTAAGACTGTCTAACTTCCCGGCAACGGCGCCAAATATTGATCGGGTCCAAGCCTACACTATTATTGAGTAGGCAGGGTGGTCGATGCAATTTTTACCCAACTAGGTTGGGATCGAATCCACAGGGAGCTAATATTTAGAATTAGGTTTATATCTAAGCTAGGTGCGAGTTTTGAATCTAATTACACTTCCACAAGATTGGATTTGATTTCTACTAACTTTACTCTAAGGATTGCAATAATTGAAACTATGGACAATGTTTTTGTTTTTGTTTTTCAAGTGTTTAAAAGAGACTAGGGTCGTGACTTCTACCTAGGTGGTTATCTAATAGGCAGAAAATCTAGGACAATCTTGATTAGTTGGGGTTCTAATATAGCTATCACACCCGGATACTCACTCTATACCTCTTGGTAGTTTGACTGATTTTGCCCAATTTGGCTTTCTCAAGACCAAATGGGTATTCATGCAATTCAAGTTATATTAGCTCAAGTCGGGTATTACTATATCTAGATTTCACCCTTTAATTGGGGCTATTAGTTTCTTGAGTTAACCCCAATTCCTTTTTAGCCTAGTTTTTCTAGACTTAGTCTCTTTATGTGCCGGAGAATTTCGGCACATTTAATACCAAATTGCTTAGATTTTAGCTCGTTTTAAATGCATTTATCGTTTATACTTATGTAATTTCTATGTTTTGAAGTATACGAGGCTTGAGGACCCAAGAACATGGAAATGGAATCAAAAAGCTAAAAAAAGACAAGAAAAAAGAAAAGAAAAATGTTGTCGCAGATGTCAAAATGCGGTCCTCAAATCCAACATGCGGACCGCAAACTGCTCATGGGAATCGCATAGTCCAACAGACTACTTAGCCAACTTCAAATTCAAGAATGCGGTCCATTATGCGATCGCATAACAGGTTTGCGGACCGCATAATGGATCGCAAACCTCCTGTGCAAAATGCTGAGATCAGAAATACGACGACATTATGCGGCCGTATATCAACAATGCGGACCGCATAACATGAATGCGATGAATTCCTGGGAACTAGGGCTTTAAAGATGTGATGGTCGTGTCAATAATGCAGACTGCATGTCAGTTATGCGACAGATATGCGGTCGCATATTTGACCTGGAAGGGCATTTTCGTCCGATTTCGACCCCGAATTTTAGCCCACTATAAATAGATTTATTGGGGTTTTGTGAGTCATTCTTGTCTGGTGTTTGAGGTACAATACAAGCTTTGAATATTCCTCTCTTTTGGAAGCTTTAGGAGTGAAGAATCTTACAACTTTGTAAGCTTTATGGCATTTATTATTCTCTTTTTCTTGTATTTAAGTATGAGTAGCTAGCTTTAAATACTAAGGTAGTGGACCCTAAATGGGTAATATGTCAATGGGTTTTTAACATTGAATATATATATAATGGTTGGTTGATAAATATTTATTTATCATTCTTCATTTATTTTTAGTGGTTGCAAACATTAACAAGTGCCATTAAATTCTTTCTTTACTTGGAAAAGTGAGTTAGGATTGGTAGAAGTAAATATCAAAGACTCAAGGCTTTAAACCTTGTTTAATAGAATCGCTTAGGAATAAGTGGGTTTTATTTGGCATTAATTGATTACTCTTCATTGCAACTCTTTTATATTTGGAAAAATTATAAAGCGGAAATATTATCCAACTATTGAAAAATATTGGGTAGTCATTTGGAAATCATTTGCATATCTAAAGGACTTTCCATTAGAAATATATCATATTAACACCGATAGCATTATACTTCATTGAAGGGGACACAACCTTGTTTAGTTAATCCAATTAATTACAACTTTAATCAATCTTACTTGTTACTATTTCACTAAATTACCACACAATCAATTACAATATTTTGGTTACTCTAATGGAATAGAAATACGATTTAAGTTAAGATTCACATTACCCAAGTAAACCTTTCACGCCTATTCCCTGTGGGATTCGACCCCAACCTTGTTGGGTTATTATATTTGACATCGACTGCTTTGCACTATTTTAAGGTGTAATTTGAGCGTATCAAATTTTGGCGTCGTTGCCGGGGAATACGGTTTTGAAATTACTAGATAGTGTGCACTTTACTTTATATCTTCTTCTATTCCATCACACGTTGCTTGTTTTGTTTGGTGCACTAGGTGAAAATTTCCAATGTTGATTATGATGAAGGGGAGAACCCTTTTGCCGACAGCGAGGAATATATCGACGACTCCAATGCTATTCTCCCTCCACAGATTGATTCCTCTACATTCAAAGTAGAGCACATATTGATTCTAATGCAAAAGGCGGAAGGATTGTTCCAAAACTTAACGGGTGATGATCCGACGCAAAACCTAAGGAACTTCTTGGGTGTATGCGCCATGCACAAACAAAACAACATGTCGGATGATGCGTTGAGGTTGCGAGTATTCAAATATTCCTTGGCCCGAGCTATCACATCTTGGCCCGAGCTTGTCCATGCCTTCTTAGTAAAGTGGTTCCCACAAAGCAAAAAGTCAGAGATCAGAGATACAATATTTTTCTTCAAGCAACTGCCTGGGGAGCACTTACACGAGGCATGGGATCGGTTCAAGCTATACCTAGTGAGGTCACCAAATCATGGGTTCCCAGACCATATTTTAATGGAGAAATTCTATATGGGTTTGGACCTACTATCCCAGTCCATTGCTAAAAATGCCGCAGATGGGTCCTTCATGCACAAGTCATTCCCTAGGATTACTCAAATTCTAGACGAAATGGCAAAGCATAATCAAGCATGGCACTCGGAAGATACTAGCGGTGGAATTTCTTATGGTACTCCCTCTCTTACCAACATGATCAAAGACAATCATGAGAGAGACCAATTGATTGCCTGTCTTGCCACTAACATTGATGTGTTGACTAAGATGTTCACAGAGAGTCAAACAAAAAGGTTAAACATTGTGGAAGATGTGCAATCAATGGGAAGTCAAGAGTTTGAAGAAGCCAACTATATTCACAATTCTGAAGGTGGTTTCCGCCAACAAAATCAATGGAGGCTAAAACCGCAAGGTCAAGGCCAACAAAATTGGCGAAATGATCAAGGCGGCGCGAGTCAAGGAAATTGGAACAACAACAACAATTATGCCAACCGAAGTTCCAACCCTTATGTTCCACCAAGGGACAATATCCCAACTCCTCACACTACAAGGAGGGGCCTTCGAATGAGTCCAAAATGGAAGGGATTCTTGAGAGAATCTTGCAAAATCAAGAGTGAAGTGACGCAACAATGAAAAACATGTCCGAGGTAGTGGGATCACACACAGCCTCCATTCAAAAGCTTGAGATGCAAATGAGAGATTTGTCAAGAGAACAAAATCCCAAGCTAAAAGGTACTCTTCCAAGTGACACTATTGTCAACCCAAAAGGTGGTGCAAGTGGACCATCTTCTCATTGCATGGCCATCACCACTAGAAGCGGGAAAGTGCTTCAAGATGAAAGTGAACAAGTGGTTGATGTAGAAAATATTGATCAAGAAGTGAAAGCACAAGTTGAGTTGTCGGTTGTTGTTGAAATTGAAAATCCCTCACAAGAGGTGAATGTCCCAGAAGCAAAGCATGATGAGGTTAAGTAAAAAGTGAAAGAGACCCCAAAAGCTCCTCCATAAATTCCTCGACCTACTCCTCCATTCCCTCAAAGTCTTTCAAGAAGGGTAGATGATGGAAAGTTTGAGAAGTTCTATGATATCTTGAAGCAATTGTCAGTAAACATCCCATTCTTGGAGGCTTTCCAAGAGATGCCGGGGTTTGCCAAATACTTGAAAGATTTGATGACCAAGAAGATAACTACAAAGAATGAAGTGGTGAAAATGACTCACCAGGTTAGTGGTATAATTGCTACAACCACCGTTGAGAAGAAGGAAGACCCGGGAGCATTCACCATCCCATGTACTATCGGATTGAGAGACTTTGCTAGAGCACTTTGTGATAACGGGGCTAGCATAACTTTGATGCCTCTTGCTATTTACAAGCAAGCGGGATTGGGTTTGCCAAGACCTACGAGCATGAGATTGCAAATGGCTGACTGGTCAATCAAGAGACCTCTGGGTATTGTGGATGATGTCTTGGTAAATGTAGGGAAGTTCCTCCTCCCGGCCGATTTTGCTATCCTTGATTGTGCGGTAGACAAGGAAATTCCTATCATTTTGGGAAGACCATTCCTTTCTACGAGAAGAGATTTGATGGAATCAGAACAAAATGAAATCAAGTTCCGAGTGAATGATGAGGAAGTCACCTTCAAAACTAGAAAAGGTTTGAAGTTGCCAAATGCATATGAAGGGATCTCGGTCATCGATGTGGTTGATGAGGTTGAGGATTCTATTGACATTAAGATGTAGGAAGAATGCCTCGGTGAGGCTTTGGAGGCAATCTTGGTGAACTTTGATGGTGAAGACATTGAGGGGTATGTTGAAGTAGTGAATGCATTGGAAGGACGTGGGTCCTACACGTAAGCACTGAAGAAGCTCTCTATTGACTTAGAGAATAGAGCCACTTATCCAGCAAAGCCTTCCA
Source organism: Nicotiana undulata (assembly GCA_005239495.1). Taxonomy (NCBI): domain Eukaryota; kingdom Viridiplantae; phylum Streptophyta; class Magnoliopsida; order Solanales; family Solanaceae; genus Nicotiana; species Nicotiana undulata. The sequence goes on from ML249708.1 coordinate 74,214, forward strand.
TCATTGAGCCACCACAACTTGAGCTCAAACCACTTCCATCACACTTGAGGTATAAATTTCTTGGTTGTAATGATACTTTACCCGTAATTGTTTCCTCTCTGTTGAATGATGTGCAGGTAGATGAATTGTTGAATGTCTTGCGGGAGCACCGTCAAGCAATTGGATGGAAAATAGCGGATTTCGAGGAATTCCCTCCGGCATTTGTGAGCATAAAATCCAATAGGAGGAGGGAAGGAAGCCGATTGTTGAACACCAAAGGAGATTGAATCCTTCGATGCAAGAGGTGGTCAAGAAAGAGATAATCAAATGGTTGGATGCCGGGTTTGTTTACCCCATTGCGGAGAATCCATGGGTGAGTCCGGTACAATGTGTACAAAATAAGGGAGGAATGACGGTAATTCTCAATGAAAAGAATGAGCTTATCCCAACACGGACGGTCACCGGGTGGAGAGTATGCATGGACTATTGGAAGCTCAACAATGCCACATGCAAAGATCATTTCCATATGCCTTTTATTGATCAAATTCTTGATCCGCTAGCGGGAAGATCTTTCTATTGCTTCCTTGATGGGTATTCCGGGTACAACAAAATCAATATAGCATTGGAGGACCAAGAGAAGACAACATTCACGTGCCCATATGGAACCTTTGCCTTTATCCGGATGCCATTTGGTTTGTGCAACGCTCCGACTACCTTTCAACGATGCATGATGTCCATCTTCTCTGACATGGTGGAGGATTTCCTAGAGGTTTTCATGGACGACTTTTCGGTGGTAGGAGATTCTTTTGAGCATTGTCTTGACAATCTTAGACAAGTGCTCAAGAGATGTGAGAAGACCAACCTTGTGCTTAACTGGGAGAAATGCCACTTCATGGTGGACTAAGGCATTGTCTTGGACCACAAAATTTCAAAACATGGCATTGAGGTTGATCGGGAAAAGATTGAAATCATCTCCAAACTTCCTCCACCAACATCGGTGAAAGGTATTCGAAGCTTTCTAGGGCATGCCGGATTCTATCGGCGCTTTATCAAGGACTTATCCAAAATTGCAAATCCTATGTGCAAGCTCCTTAAAAAAGATGCCAAGTTTGTGTTTGATGAAAAGTGCCTCAAGGAATTTGAGTAGCTAAAAGAGAAGCTCACCACGACACCCATTATTTTCACACCGGATTGGTCTCTTCCATTCGAGCTAATGTGTGACGCCAGTGGTTTAGAAATTGGAGCAGTTTTGGGTCAACGGCATAACAAGGTTCTCCATCCCATCTATTATGCAAGCAAGACACTCAGTAGTGCGCAAGTGAACTATAGTGACGGAGCAAGAGCTTCTTGCCATTGTATATGCTTTTGAAAAGTTCCGAGCTTATTTGTTGGGGTCTAAGGTAGTGGTCTACACTGATCATGCCGCTCTTCTCTGTCTCATGGCGAAGAAAGATGCCAAACCTAGACTAATTTGGTGGGTCCTCTTGTGTTGTTTATCGTTAACTTGTGTTGTCTTTATACATATGTTATCTTTGTAAAAAAAAGTAGATAGTTGTATGCATGTTCATCCTTAGTAGTTAGCAATGAATTCCCCTTGGTTTTTCTTCGCCGGGTTATTTTTCAAGGGTGTAATAGTAGAACCATGGCAGTAGGATGAAACGTGTTGACCGGTTTGGTGTAATTGTCTAGCCGCAAGCATGTGTGTCTGTAAATAACCGATACCCTTCAATTGTAGAGGCAATCAATTGTCTGAACCTGGCTCAATTTTTGACTCTATGCTTACTTAGAATTATACATGTAAATATAATGAAAGCTTCGAGTTTTCAAGTGTTGACTCGAGGGCTAAAATTATGTTGAGTCAAACAGTTCGTGTGTCGTGTGTGTTAGCTTTTGTATAAATAATTCTTGTGTTTGCTTCTGTCGTCTAGAACTTTCCTGACTGGTCTTTCGATGCTAATGATAAGTACATTTGGTTGGAGAAATGACCTTAGGTAGTCTTTGTGATATTGGAAAACCCAGTTAGCCTTTCAAGCTACCCATTGTACACATGTTATCACTAGTTACCCCATTTGAGCCTTTAACCTTTTTCGTTGGTCACCTCATTACAAACCTTTTCCCTTTTTAAAATAATTCCCTCTTTTGAACCCGTCCCTCCTTGAACATTGAGAATGAGGCTAAAATCCTAAGTTGGGGGTGTGGTGACAAGTTGGAAATTGATAAGGTTGTCGATTGAGTGTAGGAACCCATACCTCAAAGTGTTCACATGAAATTGTTCAAGCTCCAAAAGAAAAAGTAAAAACAAAAAAAGAGAAAAAGAAGAAAAAGAAAAGAAAAGAAAAAGAGATATATGTATGTATATCTAATTATGAGAGCCGTGAAGAGATTTAGTGAGGTATTTAAGGTGGTTCTATGTTGGTGACTAAATGCAAATGAGGCTATGTGGTTTAAAAGGAAACAAAGTTAGCAAGAAAGAAAAATGTGAGTAGTGTTCAAGGAGGGTGAAGTCACTTGTATCCCAAATAATTATTCGACCCTTCCCTAAACCTACATTACAAGCCTAAAAAGTCCTTATGGGATCTCCAACCGAATGTTCTTCATTGGGCGAGGAATTAAAATAAGTGCAAGCTTATGGTATGATGTGTTGTAACACTTGAAACTCTTTATGAGAGTGAGTGTCTTTGTGAATATGTCCCTTTTTGTTGATATTGTAAATATTGTGACTTTGGGACCTTCTTTTTGGTGAGGGCACATGAGCTGTGAGGTTTAATACAAGTTGAGTTCTCGAAGTCCGATGCAAATGCACTCAGCTGAGAGTAACATCTTGTCAAGTTGGTCGAGGCTCAAAGTTCACAAGTTGACTAGTTTCTTTGTAAATAACAGTGATTTGTCAGGAAGGGTAAATAAACAAAAATGCATGCTTGTGGTACTGACAATTAACACCGTCTATGGTCATTATCGTATCCTGTCGTTTAGTTGGAGTCTAGATTAGGATAGAGTCGTTTTAGTTGCTTGAGGACAAGCAAGAGGTTAAGTTGAGGGTGTTGATGTGCCAGAGAATTTCAGCACATTTAATAACAAATTACTTAGATTTTAGCTCGTTTTAAATGCATTTATTGTTCGTACTTATGTAATTTCTATGTTTTGCAGTATACGAGGCTTGAGGACCCAAGAACATGGAAATGGAATCAAAAAGCCGGAAAAAGACAAGAAAAAAAGAAAAAAGTTGTCGCATATGTGAAAATGCGGTCCGTAAATCCAACATGCGGACCGCAAACTACTCGTGGGAAGTGCATAGTCCAGCAGACTACTTGGCCAACTTCAAATACAAGAATGAGGTCCATTATGCGATCGTATAACAGGTTTGCGGACGGCATAATGGATCGCAAACCTGCTGTGCCAAATGCTGAGATTAGAAATGCGACAACATTATGCGGTCGCATATCAACAATGCGGACCACATAATATGAATGCGATGACTGCCTGGGAACTAGGGCTTTAAATATGCGATGGTCGTGTCAATAATGCGGACCGCACGTCTGTTATGCGACAGAAATATGGTCGCATATTTGACCTGGAAGGGCATTTTCGTCTGATTTCGACCCCGAGTTTTAGCCCACTATAAATAGATTTATTGGAGTTTTGTGGGTCATTCTTGTCTAGTTTTTGAGCTACAACACAAGCTTTGAATATTCCTCTCTTTTGGAAGCTTTAGGAGTGAAGAATCTTACAACTTTGTAAGCTTTATGGCATTTATTATTCTCTTCTTCTTGTATTTAAGTATGAGTAGCTAGCTTTAAATACTAAGGTTGTGGACCCTAAATGGATGTTATATCAATGGGTGTTTAACATTAAATATATATATAATGGTTGTTTTATATATATTTATTTCTCATTCTTCATTTATTGTTGGTGGTTGCAAACATTAACAAGTGCCATTAAATTCTTTCTTTACTTGGAAAAGTGAGTTAGGATTGGTAGAAGTAAATATCAAAGACTCAAGGCTTTAAACCTTGTTTAATAGAATCGCTTAGGAATAAGTGGATTTTATTTGGCATTAATTTATTACTCTTCATTGCAACTCTTTTATATTTGGAAAAATTATAAAGAGGAAATACTACCCAACTATTGGAAAATATTGGGTAGTCATTTAGAAATCATTTGCATATCTAAAGGACCTTCCATTAGAAATATATCATATTAACACCGATAGCATTACACTTCATTGAAGGGGACACAACTTTGGTTTAGTTAATCCAATTAATTACAACTTTAATCAATCTTACTTGTTACTATTTCACTAAATTACCATACAATCAATTACAATATTTTGGTTACTCTAACGGAATAGAAATACGATTTAAGTTAAGATTCAGACTACCCAAGTAAACTTTTCACGCCTATTCCCTGTGGGATTCAGCCCCAACCTTGTTGGGTTATTATATTTGGCAATGACCGCTTTACACTATTTTAAGGTGTAATTATGCGTATCATCCCTCTTTCTCAAGTAGAGACTACGTAATAAAGGCATGAATCAATGTTTGCAACTATTAATTCTAGAGTTCTAGCAAGAACTAGGATAAATATCACTAACCCATTAACATTCAAACCCTAAAATCCAACACTCATTAAATACCCACACTAGGGTTGTGCCACAACCCTAACTATGGGTTTAGCTACTCATGGAAATAACAAAAATTAAAGATGAGATAAAGATAAAATCTATAATATTAATTTATGGATGAAAATCTAATGTTAAGAAGTGAATCTAGTACATAAATTCCCAAAACGGAATATTCAGTCGTCTCACGTGCTCTTCCAAAACATAACATAACCTAAAAATGAAAAAAATTCTATTTATACTAAGCTGAAAATATCTGACAAAAATGCCCCTGCGGAGGTTGTGCGGCCGCAAAATTATGAGTGACGGCCGCACTCTTGCTTTTGCGGCCCCATTTGATGTGGTCCGCGTTCTTCTCTTTTGGATCTGAGTTGAGCTGAGCTTTCGATGACCGAATAATTCTAAGTGCGGTCGCGCTCCAGATTATGCGGCCGCATAAAAGTGATGCGATCCGCACTTGCTTGAGTTTGGCTTGAAATCAACTCTTTGATTCTTCATCTTGCGGACCGCATAATTTCGATCTCGACCACACAGGGGACTTCCTCAGCCGCACAATTATGGTGTTGTCCGCACTTTTCTCTTTTGCTCAAGTTGTCAGCTCTCTTAATCTCAGTTATCGCGTTCCGCATAATTTCAATTATGGCCGCACATTTCTGGTGTTGTCCGCGCTCATCGTTTATCCCAAAATCATACTCTCTGAATCTCCCTCTTGCGGACCGCATAATTATGATAGCGGTCGCATCATGGCTTTCGCAGCCGCACAATATTTGTGAGGTCCGCACTTCAGACCTCTTTGCCCAGCCTTGGTTTTTGTTCAACTTTTGACTCCTTTGTGAGTTGATTTTGATTCCTTTGGCTCATTTTGAACAATTCCCACAAGCAAGCATATTTTATTAGTTTCCGGGAATACCTTCAAGCACTTTTGGCCTAAAACACAAGTGAAAGAGAGCAAATAATAGGTTAAAATACCTACTTATCATGGGCCCGGGGGTGAATTTTAGGAATTCTTCAATTGGGGTTGGGTAATCACTTTAATAATTAGGATATGAACTTTTGAGCATTTATTGACTATTTTATATAACATTTGACTAGTTTCAAGTCGTTTGGCACCGAATTGAGGGTTTAAACATAATCTTGGACCGGAAAGTAGGCTTTTAGACGAGGTAAGTGTCTTTTCTAACCTTGTAAGAGGGAACTAACCCCATAGGTGAATTTAATTAATATGTGCTTCTATTTGTGGGGGATACGTATGCACGACGTGATGAGAGTCCGTACGTAGCTACTAACTATGCTTATGTCCCGGTAGTTTTAGGTTTACACCATGCTTTTGTTGACACTTTATTTGATTATGCTTACTAATTGCCTTGAATAGAGTTGAGATTAATGATTTCAAGATTTTAAAAGTTTCTAGCTGAATTTCTTGTTTTAGAAAGAATTGAGGGATATTATGATAACTTGAGAAATATATGTTCAACCGTGTCGCAAGTATATTCCGCGAGCGGGGTAAATTTCCACTGCTCTCAAGGAGCAGGTCGTTAGCCTCGGTAGGTTAATAGATGCATCTATGGTTCGTGTCGTCTCGACAGTGCACACATTATATGTATATGTATTTTGGATCGGGTCGTACATTATCGGCATAATTTGTGCTTTATATTACTGGAATCCCAATATTTGATATTGTTTCATTGGCTTGAGAGGTTAAATGGTTAAATGAGGGAAATTGATCTGGTACTTACTATCAGTGAAAGGATTGTTTGTTTATTTCTTGCTTCTGAGTTCTATTGCAATTTATATCTTCCGTATTTAAATTAGAATTTTATATATTTTAGTGTTGGCCCATAGTAAGTGTCGAAGTCGACCCCGCGTGACTACTTTTCGAGGTTAGACTAGATACGTACTGGGTACATGTTGTTTATGCACTCACGCTACACTTCTACACTAAATGTGCAGGATCTGAGGCAGGTGCATATTGATAACAGTTTGGCGCTCATCCTTGAATACTACGAGACTTTGTGGTGAGCTGTTTTCTGAGCCCGTTCTGCAGTAGCTGAAGTCTTTCTTTTGCTTTATTTTCTGTCTATTTCATTTCAGACGATAGTGTAGTGTTCCTTTGTATATTCTACTAGTAGCATACACTTGTGACACCACATCTTGGAGATTTATGCTAGTAGACACTTGATGACTTTGGGTTATTTTACTTATCTCACTTGCTTTCAAGATTTTCATTTTTATTAAATTCTTACTTCTTATTTATGCATAAACTAAAAAAATAACTATTTCAAATCTTAAAAAGAAAGGATCACAAAGTTAGTTCACTGTTGTCTTGCCGAAGCAGAGGCCGGGGGAGGGCACCGACCCGAGGTAGGGGATGAGAACGACCCAGCGTGGCCCCAGCAATACCACCAGCGGATCCAGCAGAGGATCTTATTATTGAGGAGCAAGGAGATATTCCTACAGTAAAGCCAACCCCCGTGGATTTCATGTCCGCACCGGGATTTCAGGAGGTCATGGGTCGTATGTTGCGGTTCATGGACACCATGACTCAGGATGTTCTATTTCCAGCAAACTCAGCCATATCTCAGGCAGGAGGGGGAGCACAGACCCCTACTGCTCAGGCTCCTGGGCATGAAACTATTGTATATCAGACCCTGTTCACACTATCTGTGGGCGGAACCCAGCCAGTGGCAGCAACCGTACCTGACCCCAGACCAGCTGCAGAGCTGCGGTTTTAGTTTGAGCAACTCTAGTAGGGTCAAATGTCAGTGACCGATTATAAGGCTAGATTCTCTGAGTTGTCTCGCATGCACTTATGATACTTCCTACTAAGGCAGAGAGAGTGCGGATAGTTGTTGTGGGATTGCACTCCGGTATTCAGGCCACTATGGCCCGAGAGGTTGAGATGGTTACTTCTTATCATCTAGTTGTGGAGATATCTCAGATGATTGAGGGTTATCATCAGCGGAGCTGAGAGCAGATGTCGTCGAACAAGCGGTTTTGTTACTCTAGAGAGTTTAGAGGTACCCGAGCTAGGGGTAGACGTCAGTTCATGAGGGGTCACCCCAGCAGGCCCACATATCTAGCACCGCCGCCTCCTCGGGGTGCTCTAGTTCGACCCTATTTCAGTGCCATGCCATAAATTCCTACTGCCCACCAACTATCCAGGGTTCTTCCAGTGGGTATTCAGGCCACCAAGGTCAGACCTCAGGGCAGCTGTCCACCGCTCCCAGGGGATGTTACGAGTGCGGGGATCCTGCCCACATGAAGAGATTTTGTCCCAAACTTCGGGGCAAGGCAGTGTAGCAGGGTCAAGAGCCCGTGGTTACAGCACCACTAGCCACACCAACCGTCCGGCCACTCAAAGGCGGAGGGTAGGTGGGTTAGGGTCGTCCTAGAGGTGGAGTTCAGGCAGGTGGAGGCCAGCCAAGTAGCGCTCCAGCTAGATTCTATGCTTTCCCATCTAGACCAATGCAATGGCCTCAGATGTCGTGATCACAGGTATTATTTTTATATGCGGTAGGGATGCTTCGGTATTATATGATCCAGGGTCCACCCTATTCATATGTGTTGTCTCTGTTTGATCATTTCTTGGATATTCCTCATGAGTCCTTGGGTACTCATATTTATGTCTCCAGTCCAGCGGGCGATTCTATTATTGTGGACCGGGTCTATCGGTCCTGCATTGTTACATTCTGTGGTTAAAAGAGTAGAGAAGATCTTCTGCTTCTTGATATGATAGACTTTGAGGTTATCCTGGGCATAGATTGGATATCTACATATCACACCATCCTTGATTGTCATGCCAAGAATGTTACTATAACGACCCGACCGGTCGTTTTGCGTATGAAACTTCCCATAGAGGCTTCTCGTGATTTATGACTTGCGGGGACGGGTGGTTTGGGATTTGAAAGTGTTTAGAGTGTTATAGGAACACTTGGTTCCTTAAGGTTAGCCTTTTTGTCCAAGTTTGACTTCGGTCAACATTTTTTAGCAAACGACCTCGGAATTGAGTTCCGACAGTTTCAGTAGCTTTGTATGATGATTTTGGACTTGGGCGTGTGTTCGGAACAGGCTTTCAATGACCCGGGAGCATTTCGGTGCCCAATATGGAAATCAGGATTTCCTTAAGTTTGAAATTTGGTTTGGAACGTGATTTTATGTTATTGAGGTCCGAACAGAATTCCGAGATCAGGAATAGTTCTGTTATGTCATTTAAGACTTTCCTGCAAAATTTAAAGTCATTCCGAGTAGTATAGGTCGGTTCGGCGCATCGTTATAGAAATCAAGAACTTGAAGTTCTTAAGTTTGATTCAATTTGGTTTTGGGTCAAAATTCTGAGTTTTGTTGTTGTTTTTCATGTTCCGGAAATTTGAGCGAGTCAGTATCATGAATACAGACTTGCCAGTGCTTTTGGACGGGGTCCCGAGGGGTTCGGGTGAGTTTCGGACCCACGGGAGCTAAGTTCAAAAAACTAGATTTTTGTTGTCTGGTTTCTTTCTTCGCGATCGTGGAAGGGGGGCCGCGTTCGTGGAGAAGGAATTGGGCTGGGCTGCTGAATGCTCTTCGCGTTTGCAGAAAACACTCCACAATCGCGGTAGGTCAGGTCCTTGACCTTCGCGATCGCATCCATGTCTCCCCGTTCGCGATGGTTTGGATCCCTGACCATCGTGATCGTACCCATGTCTTCGCGTTCGCATAGGTGTAGGAAGGGGCCAGGCCCGTTTACTCTTCGCGATCGCAGGTTCTTCACGGCGTTCGTGGAGGTCTAGCCAGTTGGCCTTCGCGATCGCATAAAAGGTCCTCAAGGGTCTGGGTTATTTGGCCTTCGCGATCGCGGGCCCCTTGTCGCGATCGCGATGAAGGAGCAGCTGGGCAGTGCATTTTTATAGCGGGATTCAAGTCATTTTCCTCAACTTCTTCTTCTTTATTGGGGTGTCTTAGAGCTTTCAAGAGGGCCATTCAGCCTAGTACTTGAGGTAAGTAAATTCTACCATGATCTTGGTTAAATACTTAGATTACTAATTAAACTAACTATTAAATTAGGGAAAATCAAGAATTGGGTAGTAAATTAGGGTTCTTGGGGGAAATGGGTGAATTGCTCAATTGTGGTTATAAATGTAAGTAGAAATCACATATTAATGATCCTTAAGATATGGGAAAGTGATTCTTTCGAGAATTTTCGGAATTCGAGCGTGCGGGCCCGGGGTTGAATTTTGGGAATCCTTCAAGAATGTTGAAATTGTTGAATAAATAGGATAATCTCCCTTCTTTGAGAATGAATTAATGTAATTGTACCATATTCTGGCTAGTTATGAATCCTCGGGTGTAGAGATCGGAGTTTCGGGCGCATCCTTGGTCCGAGGAGTAGATTCGGCACGAGGTGAGTCTCCTTTCTAGCCTTGTAAGAGGGAATTGTCCCCCTAGGTGATTTAAATGCTATGTGTACTTTTTTGGGGGCTACGTACGCACCAAGTGACGAGAGTCCGTACGTGGCGGCTATTATTGTTATGTTCGGGTAGTTAGGCCCACATCATGCCTTATATTTTCCTTGAAATGACCTATATGTTATGAACACCTGTTGTGCGTAGTAGTGTTCTCTAAGATTTTGTGGAATTTGACTTGAAGGGTATTCATAACATATATGGGATCGGGTCGTACGCCACGACGGATTTGAAAGGTAATTGTACATATATGGGATCGGGACGTGCGCCACGGCGGATTTGAAAGGTAATTGTACATATATGGGATCGGATCGTACGCCACGGCGAATTTGAAAGGTAGTTGTACATATATGGGATCGGGTCGTACGCCACGGCGGATTTGAAAGGTAATTGTATATATATGGGATCAAGTCGTACGCCACGGTGGATTTGGAGAGTACTTGAAATATATATATGGGAGCGAGCCGTACGCCACGGCGGATTGAAAGATATTGGCTTGACAGATACTTGGAAAAACGGAAAGTGTACATTATTGTTTAATTTCAGTAGCTACTTGGATTTATGTACTTGTTATGTATTTGCTGCTCACTGCCTTACCTGCCTACTGTATTTCATTATATTCTGTCGTATGTTATATTATTGGACCTTAGTGAGTGTCAAGTCGACCTCTCATCACTACTTCTTCGAGATTAGACGGGATACTCACTGGGTACATATTTATTTATGTACTCATGCTGCACTTTTGTACTTAACTGTACAGGTTCTGAGGCTGGTGCATCTGGTTATCAGATCGGAGCTAGATATTGACCATAGCAGACCTGACTTCACGGTGAGCTACTTCTTCTGGCGACCTCCGGCAGCACCATGGAGTTTCATTTACTTTTGGTTTCCCGTCTATTTATTCAGTGTCACGACCCGAAATCCCACCTTCGGGCCATGACTGCGTCTAACGTTGAACCCGCTAGA